>PVJD01005390.1:0-86268 GCA_004026545.1 Mormoops blainvillei
GACAGTAACCAGAGGGGAGGAGGGAGGGAGATGACAGGGGAAAGGGAGGGGAAGGGTCAACAAGGAACATGAATAAAGGACCCATGGACAAAGCCAAAAGGGGAAAGGATTGAGGGTGGGAGGTGGGGGCGGGTGGGGCAGGGGAAAGTGGTGGTGGGAAAATGTTAACCAAAAACAAAAACAAAAAACAAAAAGCTGAAGAGGGGCAGGCTGGGAATAGTGTGGGAAATTAAGAAGCCAAAGAACTGGTGTGTGCAGCCCATGGACATGGACTAAGAGGTGTGGGGATGATGGGATGGGATGCAGGACAGAGGGGATAAAGGGGAGAAAATGGGACAACTGTAATAGCATACTCAATAAAATATACAGAAAAAAGAATTAGTGAACATTTATAAGTCTAAGAATCTTACTCATTATAATAATAAATGACTTTTCACTCTATAAATGATTCAAGATTGCCCTCAAATCATTCCAAACCACTACTCATTAAATAAAAGTTAAGACACTACAGAATGAGCTATTCCTCATTAGGATACTTATGTATTGGTTCTGTGTAGCCAAAATCAATGGTATCAACAACTTTATTCATACCCATCCTCATATAATGTATCAATCACTTTATTCATATTATTCCTAACATAATGTAACAATGAAATGTTAAAAAAAAATCTTACATGCGTTTTAAGGCAATTTCCATGTATAAACATGGAGTTTACAAACATTGAAAACATTGTTCAAATTTTAAAGTTTTCTTTAGTTAAATTACACTGATTATTTGTGGGGTACATTGATTAAAAGCATCATAGTTTTGGTCATCCTAATGTAATCTTAGATTTGGATAGAGATCCTGATAAGATTAAATGGTCAAGGTAGGCTTAAATCTCAGAGAGACTGGTTCTGAATGAATTTTAAGGACAGGAAACAGAAACCATGCCACAAATTGGTGAGAGGGACAATTAATATATAGAAAGACATTCAACAGAACTGCAAATTTCTAATATTTTTATAGAAGTTAATATTTTATTTTGCCAACAATAGCTTTCACTGCTTTTTTCATCTTCTGTTAGCATCCTATACTGAGCTTGTCACTTTATATTTATTATTTTATGTAATTCTCACTAAATTCTACAATGTAGCATAATTATATCTGTTTTTCAGATGAGGAATATTGAGTTTATCAAAGTTAAATTACTCTTTCAGGTACAACTGGTAATTAGATGTCTTCATTTCCAGTGCTGAGCTTGGAATCTGCTGGAGTTAATGTTCAGTGGTTGCTTGTTGAAAGAATGAGAACATCAGACTAGAGCGGCATGGTGGTGACTCAACTAGAACTCCATAATTGCTTCTGACAAAAGTTAAGGGTGGGTTTAAAGAAGCGGCTGATTCTGAGCCTCAGGACAAGGGGCAGGTGCTCTAGTTTGGAAGACAGACAGGATGTCATGCATCAGATCCTGTGAAGGGAGAAAGAAAGTGAAAGGGGAGACAAAACGAGTCAGGACAACAGCTACCCTGTGGGCTTAACCAGTTTGCTCATTAAAGTCTGAATTAAAAAAAAAAGATATGGTGAGTTTGAGGAAAACGGCTTTGCTAGAGGTAGAGAACTGGTATCAAAAAGATAAAGTGTGTGTACAGATGGAAATTTCCTTGAATAATCAATCACACATTAACTGTGTTCCCTCAGGATTTGACATTTAAAAGACCATTTTGAAGCATAATTTTTTGTTTCTATAATGAATTGTACATAGTTAAATTTTCACTAACATTTGTGGAAAACAAAGCTACATTTTTAATTAATATTTTGGTATCCTCTGTTTCCTCACCGTTTCCCACTGAATACCTGTCTGCTTGCCTACTGAAATATATTTCCATTCTTTTAATGATTAAAAAAAAAAGACATTACTGTGGCTATGAGATTTTTTTCTTTGCTTAATCCCTTCACCTTTTTCACACAGCCCTCCAAACCCTCCTGACATGTGTCAGTCTGTGCTCTATATCTGTGAGACTGTTTCTAATTTTTTAGTTTATTTTATTCATTAGATTCCACATATAAGTGAAGTCATATGGTGCTTGTCTTTCTCTAATTGGATTATTTCACTTTCTGTAATTGGATTATTAGCATAATACTCCCCAGGTCCATCTACGCTGTCACAAAAAGTAAAACAACAGTATGGCGACTACCAGAGGGAAATGGGGGTAAGGGGAGGTAAAAGGGGATCAATAAGGAATAAATGGTGATGGAAGGAGACTTGATTTGAGATGTTGAATGCACAATACAATATACAGATGATGTGTTATATAATTATATACCTGAAACGTATATAATTGTATTAAGCAATGGCACCCCAATGAATTCAATAAAAACTTAAAAAATAAATTTAAAAAGCCATGATTCAATATGCATTCATATTACCTTAGGATGCATACACTCATTTACTATTATATAAAAAAGTACTTTTCTGACTACTTTTTAAATGCTTGGGAGCTCTGAGTGTATCTAGTAGTAATAAATTAAGTATATGGGAGAGAAGCTGAGCTGTCTGGATGACCACTCAGCAGCTGCTTGCGGTGCCCAAGGGATGGCACTTAAAATAGGAGAAGGCGCTCTGGACACTGCCTCTGGATCACCAGTTGCCTGTAGTGGCGGCCTTCTGAATCATCCAAATAGTTTCCAGGAAGGAATGTTCAAGCTTAACACGAAATTTGATGCAGATTCATTGCTATACTTGGCCAGTCATTTTGAATGCGACAGCCACAGAGTACACATGCTCACTCAACAGCATCTACCACCCCCACTAACTAGTATAGGGAAGTCATCATTGTTCACACATGTGCATTCCAGTCCACTCTCCTTGGCTGCCAGGTTGCATAGATGTTGTGCAAACTATTCTCATCATATTAACAATGGTTGGGCTTTTTCCGGACAGACCTCATATAGTGATGGAATATTATTTGACTTTGGTAGATGGGCACACAATGCAATAGGAAAATCATGTGTCATAGAAATGTACACTTAAAACATATATAATCTTATTAATCAATGTCACCCCAATACATTTAATAAAATTTAAAAAATTAAAAATAAATAAGGACAATGGTTTTAGGTCACCCTCACCTCTATCTCCCTCCCCATTTTTATAGCATCAATCATTTTCTCTTCCTAGTGATTATCAACCTTTCATTCAAAACAACAGGATAAAAACCTGCCTTTAAAAGATTATGAACTATATATAGAACCTAGTAGAAATATATGCCAATAACTTATATCTACTTGGTTGACTTGACTTCCCCAAAGCTGTAGTAAGTAAAATTTAGAAAAATTCATTTTGCTATGAAATGAGATATTATGTATAATCCAAGTCTAAATATGTTTCAGAAGTTTATCAGCCCTGGCTGGTGTGGCTCAGTGGACTGAGTACCAGCCTGTGAATCAAAGAGTCACTGGTTTGATTCCCAGTCAGGGCACATGCCTGAGTTGCAGGCCAGGTCCCCAGTAGGGGGTGCACGAGAGGTAGCCACACACAGATGTTTCTCTCCTCTTTCTCCCTCCCTTCTCCTCTCTCTAAAAACAAATAAATAAAATATTTTTTTAAAGTTCATCATAATCCATTTGGCATAATATTCTATTTAAATAGAAAATCCAGTGTGAAAATTAATTGGAATAAAATCTATTCAGATAGTTAACCTGAAGTTTATGTTAGATATTAAAACATGAATAAATTGAAGAGATCATTAGCTTATACAAAAGGAAGAGAAAATGTTAAAATACCAAATCTAAACGCATGCCTATTCTGCCCCCAACTATCTCCTACTTCTGTTGACTAATAATTTCCATCCTTAAATATCAATTAAGAGTACTTTCCTATGGAGGGAGTTTCCTGTTGGCTTTTGTTATGTTATGTTATGTAGGCACTTCACCTGTCTACACATTTTTACAACTCCCCCCATCTTCTTAATAACATTCTTCCTACTTTATATTTAAACATTTTGTCTGGTAACTTCCCGCTAAAGAATACAGTATGAATAGGTGAAAAAGACCCGCTTAAGGGTGGAGGAATCTGACGATCGCTCTCTCAGGCCAAGGGATCAAGGCGGACATTGAAAGTAATAACTCATGTTGATAGTGTGTTCCTTTCATGATGGGATAAAAACGGCACTTTATTTCTGTGGTTTTTCTTCCAAAACCCTGGAATAATTCCCTGGATAATTAGAAAAAAACATAAAACAAATCCCAATAAAGATGTTCTTACAAAATATCTGACCATTATCCTTCAAAACTGTAAAGGTCAACAAACAAGAAAAGTCTGAGAAACTCTCCAGCCAAGAGGAGCCCCAGGAGACGTGGTGAGTAAACGTACTGTGGTATCCTGGAGAGGATCCTGGAACAGAAACAAACTCTAAGAAAATGTGAATAAATTATGGACCTTTGTTCATCAAATATATCAATATTGGTTCAGTAATTGTGACAAATATACTGCATGGCTATAAAATATTAATAATAGGAGAAATGGGGTATGGAATATACAGGAACTCTCTGTATGATGGTTGCATTTTTCCTGTAAATCTAAAACTATTCAAAATGAAAATGTTCATTTAAAAAAAAACCCTGTTTAATTATTTATCTTCCCTGTTAGACTCTATGATCTCTGAAAGTCAGACGGTACCTGCTTTAATCACCTCTGTAGTCTCCGTGCACAGCACACGAGGGGCTTGATACATCATTTTTGAAAGAGTTATTGAATGAATGAGTAAAATAAACACTTAACAGCTGACTGTAAAAGAACCTTTATTCCCTGAAGAAACTTCTATTTATCTATGTAAATAATACCTCTTCAAACCACCAGTCTGGATGCAAATTAATGCCACCTGCCTCTTCTTCTCCCACGACCTCTTGCCCTTGGTTCTCTGCAGTTATTTCCC
This sequence comes from Mormoops blainvillei, assembly GCA_004026545.1. NCBI lineage: Eukaryota > Metazoa > Chordata > Mammalia > Chiroptera > Mormoopidae > Mormoops > Mormoops blainvillei. Next base: position 4,918 of record PVJD01005390.1, read on the forward strand.
CCCATTGGCTGCCCTAGATATCTGTTTGCTCCTGGAAGAATCCCTGTGCCCCTGAATAATCAACGTCTTTTGCTTTCTGTGCCAAACACAGGAGACAAATCTGCAAAAACCAGGAAGAGCTCAGGGATGCCCCTCTGGGGACAGACGTCCAAAGATCCTGGGTTGATTTCTGAGGATCTTGATGCCAATAAATTACTCTCTCAAGACTCCTTGACCATGGCCACAGCACTGATATTAGAGTGTCTGATCTATTAATGTTTAGAGAATCAATGGAGTGAATAAGAGTTCTTTTTAAAAGGCAAAATACTCCTGGAAAGTTTAAGAGCTTAAAAATCCCGCCTGCTTTTCCCATGAATTACAAATTTGAATGAATTCTCTAATTTGAGATCTGCCTCATAGAAATGATGATTTTGATCTGAGAGGGAGTTGAGGGATGTAATTTTGGAGACTGAAATTCTCTGGAACATACAGTGGAATTTTTATTGTAGCAGGGGGCACTGCCAGGGTATTGGTGTATTGAAAACTTGGCAGAAGGTACTACAAGTGGAAGGGATTTAACCTGGGGGAGGAACGCAAGTCAAAGACTAGAGTCATATTAAATAACAATAACAACAACAAGACAAAGAGGAGAGAAAAAGGAGGAGAGGAGAGATAGGAGCAGAAGCGGAAGCTTTCCGGTGTTGATGCTCCTCTGTACAGAAACCAGAACTGAGATTAAAACTATTATTATGATAATTCAGAGATGCGACTGGGCACATTGGCTTTTGAGAGTTAGTTTTGGAAAATAAAAGTGTGTATTTACAATTTTATTCCCATGGGAAAATACTTCAAATTCTGTAAAATCAATTCAGAAGAGAAAGTGCACTTCCAAATTCAAGACTGGTTATACTTTTTTAAAGGAAGCTACAACTAAATCTAAACAAGCTTAGTAGACCAGACCAAAGAAGATTAATTTTAATAATTATTTAGTGCAACATACTTATTAATGCTTTTAATGCTATATAAAAGTCAAATGGACTAATGATTAAAATATTTGTTCTTGAATCTGGCTGGACTAATTTGAGGACTAACACCGCCAGTTATTATATTCCATTTACCGTGCGATGTGCTCAAACTATGTCACCCCACTAAATCTGACGCCACCACAATATGCCAATGTAAACAGTGTTGAGGTTTTTTTCAAACGAACAAATGCCTGGCTTAGAAAAGTTAAGTGGCAGAGCTAAAATTTAAACTTAATTCAGTTTGATTCCAAGCTTGATATTTTCTCTTTCATAATTAATGAGCATTACTTTCAAAAAGTCCCACTTACAGTATCACAAATAAAATTTAACAGATGCCCAGTAATTTTCCACTAAAATGGGCATCATTTTGAATGAGTATTGAAACTTTCTAATGGAGATGCAAATTTAACCAGATCTTTTTCTTTTAAAAAAAAAGTGACCAAACAGACCAATCACTCATGTATCATTCCCTCTTTTTATTAATTTCAAAAACCATCTAATTATAAACTAAATGGCTGAAGTAGGCATTCTTTAGTTATAAATTAAACTTATATTTTATGTGAGAAAAATGACTTCAGTTCATCCTTCTACTAAATCCTAAATTACGTAAAGTGAGTTTCCCGTCGGCTGGGATGGTTCTGCCCCTTCCTATGGCTTCCTGCCCTGCTAAGACTCTACAGGATCCACAGCGTGCACGTCTGTCGTGCACCAAGTGCTCACCACAGGGAGCTCCTTCCCGCTGGCTCGGACGCAGCCTCCTGTTAGCGGAGCTCAGCTAACCCTCACATTCGTGACAGGAGGATAAGGTAATACTCTAACACTTAGCAGAATATGCCAACTTGAAGTTAAAAAATAAACAAATAACAACAACAAAATGCAGTATGGTAACCCTTAACCTGAAAATGAATTATGTTTAGAATGAGCCACTTAATATTAACGGAAAACCTAACAGTAAATATTAGTAATTTTAAAGATTTTTTTACTATAGGAATTAACCCATAAAACATCCTGGACAAATGGATTAATGCCATGCATATAGGTGACCTGAAAACTTGCACTGTAGCAGAATTAGTGAGTGTGATCTACTTCAAGGTCTTTAATATTTTCTGAAGTCCCTGCATAATATGATCTGTAGCAACAAATGAGTAAGTGAAATATAGTATATCAATCTCAGACCAGAAAAAAATCCTTAGAAATATATTTGACCCAGTTCTTATCCTTATATAAGGTAAGATTTTTTAAAACACATTTTAGCATTACCCATAAAAGTAGGAGCTCAGGTAAGGTTACAAACTGAGGTCAATGTGAATTAATGATAGGGGAAGTGCTCTGTGACAAACAGATTATTTTAGTTTCTTGATAGAAAATAGGCCTATGAGAGTTATCTGAGTTAGATATTTCTGCTTCATTTTGATCTGGAGACAATTTCATTGGAATGATAGTGGTAGAAGGCAGAAAGAATGCACTGTAAAATAATCTCAGAAAAACCTGAGCTGTTTCTAGAAACTGTCCTAGCATGAAAGCTCAAATGTTTTCTCTGTTTGTTAGAATATGTCAGTATCTTTAGCTGGGAAAGAAGTATTTCTACAGGAAACAAGGGCTTTGTGAAGGGGGAAATATTTATATGGCTAGGAATATAAAAAATAATAAGACAGACAAGTTTTGGGGGTAAAAGCTGGCAGACATCAGATTCATGTAGTTTCTAAGAAACCTAGTCCCAAACATGAGAAGGATGAGTAAAAAGTAAAACTTCATGAAAGCATTGATTGAGGGAACTCTACATCCGATAAGAGAATACATAACATGCAAAATATACACTTAGAAATTGGACTAGAAGAAAGGTTAAAAATTCTAAGCAGCTCTATTAGAAAGAACCTTATTAAGAGAGAAACATGCTGGTTTTGTCTTAGACCAGAGAATTTTCTGGTGAACCTAGTGTCCTCAATTCAAGCTGCCTACCTTCTATTCTAAATAATTCTAAATAATTCTACCCTCTGCTTGTACAATCCTTTACTCTGGTAAACAAAATTTACCGAACAATTCAAACAATAATCATTTTAGAGTTTACTGTCATTGACAATGAATATTCTTAAATTATTTCTTCACATTATTCCATAGAGTATAGCCAAGGGAATTTAAGGTAACAATTCAGTCATGTTTCCCACCTACTGACTGTGAAACTCAGGCCAATTATATAAATTTCCTAAGCCTCAACGCCATGTATTTTTCACTTTACTATCACTAAATTGTTTGTAAGCATTGTTCTGACATTCCAGCAGGATTTTATGAGCATTTCCTTTGCTCTGTATTTTCACCAATATTTGTGTTTTCAGATTTCTAAATTTATGCCAGTCTGGTGAGAGCTGCAGGACTGTATAATGTGGTACCCATTTGTGTGTATATTTTATAGGCCCACTGGATTTCCTTTCATCCTGTTTGCTCCTTTATATATTGGGCTATTTTTCTTGTTGATTTTTAGGATTGTCTATATTCTGGACATTAATTCATTAGAAGTTAGAAGCTTTGAAAATGTTTCTTTTAAATGAATTTTCAAAAACATTTTGTCATGTAGAAAAGTAAACTTTAGTTGTAACGTAGCAAAATGCATCAACTTATTTATATTTGCATGCCTGTGTTTTAAGAAACCTTTCCCAGCCAAGATTATAATGATATTATTTTATTTAATACTTTTGAAGTTTTACTATTCAGAGTTAGGTTTTTAGTCACGTGGACTTGAATTGTGGGCATGTGATATGAGGGTCTCTTTTTCTTTTCTTGCTTGTGGCACTTTTTGCTCCTAGGCGCATTTCTTACCTCTCCTCATTCCACTTCTGTTTGAAAGGGGGACTGACCTCTGTAAGTCCTAGTGACGACCTATTTCTGGCTGAGTGGAAACATGGGCTGATCATTGTTCCTTCTTCCCCTGCATGCGCGATGCCTGGGGCAGCAACTGCACCTCTACTGTTGGGTCAGTTCCTGCCAGGCAGGTCCAGAACATTTAACTTCTGCAAGCTGATGCTAGCACCTCTGCTCAGTTAACCCAATCTCCTCCGTTTGACTCTCAGATTTAGGAAAAAACAACACAGCTTCCCGCTTTCTTTAATTTTCAGATTGCCTCAGTGTCTCCTGATTAGCACCTCTGCCTCTTCCATCATGTGAAACTGATTCCATGTAATTATCTTAATAAAATCATGAAAAAGCATTGCATTTTATTGACTTTTTCCCCTGTATTTGTTGAAGTAATCCAGTATGTTTCTTTATCATTTCTTTGTCTCTCACTATTGTGTTGAGATTTTTTAAGTGTAGAATTATTCTTTTACAGTTATTTCTTACTTGACATTATTTACACTCTCTCCATTTTCACATGCTTGAAAATACCTTTATTTTTCCTATTATTCTATAATGGCTTATTATTTTCATACTAAATTCACAGTTATTTGCCCTAGAACTGTTATATATTCTATCACTTCCTAGAATGCACAAACTAGAATGCAATATGTTCCAAGAGGGCCGGGATTTCTGTCTATTTTGTTTATAGCTCTCTCCAGGGTATAAATACCAATGCCAGGCAAAGACTGGAAATTTGATAAATATTCAAATATTAGATAAATGTAACTCATTGCTATTCATATATCTACATTCATCTACTTGCAGTTCTTTTGCAAATAAATGGCTTTAAGTAGTTTTTAAAATTTTATTCTTTTATGTGTTTTTTCCTCAGTTTTTCTGTGAAGTGTGTTGGTATGGATTTATATTTATTCTGCACCTGTTTCATTCCTCTCCCAATTTTCTAATCATTTCTTTAAACATTGTAATGCTGGCATTTCTTACATTCTTGGAAACCCTTTTTTGAAAAAATGTAGATGCTGTCCAATCTGTTTCTCTTATCATTCCTTAATATATTTGATCTTTATTTCTCTGCAATTTTGTGTTAATTACTCACTATTATATTTCAACTCAATTCAGAGGCAACCCAAATGAAAATAATTTTTATTAAATATTGATTTCACTGGTTGTATTTTTATTCCTATCTGCTCTTTTTTCATATCTATCTGTATTAGTTTCATCATTTATTTTTAATTATTTTAATAATCAGTTTGAGGTTCTTAAATATGCATACTTTAAATATTTGGCAGGCTGCTTCCTACAAATTAAATTCATTTGAAATAAAATTTTGTCTCATGTTGATTTTGAGGTTACATTTTCAGTGCTTTATTCCTTCATGTGTTATGTAATTTTTGGTTTGTGGACTCATTTTGAGTAGGAAGTGTTTTTTGCTCTGTTTTGCTTTTATTGTTATTATTTGTATGTGTTTTCTTTCTTTTCTTCCTGGTAGCTATATTGTATTTTTCTATCTGGCAAATCCCCAATCTAGAATAAAGTCTTCTGTGTCTATAGCCATCGTGAAACTAGTAGGAACTGTTAACTCTTCTTTCAAGTGTGTTTTTTCCTTTCCCTACTTGTCCTAGCTTACCTTGTATTCGCAGCTTCTGATAAAGCCACAGCCCCAGGCTGGTAACTTGTTATTTTTCACCATCATCCATGAGGCCTCCTGCTGCCATTTTCCTACAGCAGTGAGCCTGGGCCCAGTACCCACATCCTATGCACAGTTAGATCTGCATAGTCTCCTGGCCCCGCTGTAGGTCTCTAGCTTGGAGCCCTGCGGAGTCGTGGTTTCAGACCCGCTCACTTCCTTTGGTTTCGTTTTTATTTCTGGATCATAGAGGTGTTTGTCTTGCTTTTGAGTATATAAATGTCTTTCTGATTTTGTATTTTCGTGTTTCTTTTGACAACGTTTTGGTTTTGAACAGATAGCATAATAAAGTGGGGAATGACAGCTCTGCCTTCAGCACAAGCACTGTGGCTTATTTTGTGTTACCTTCAACTTTTGAGTTACAAGCTCTATAAATATTCCAAAGAAAAACTAAAATTTTCTGAACATGCAGTATATATGTCTGGCATGTTTGAAGTACTGCACAGGTGACAGATTCAATAACTAAAACAACCTTATGAGGTAGACATTATCAGCCCCATTTTCCTGAAAAGAGAACTGAATGATACAGTAGTTTTAAGGAACGTTCTCCAAGTCACAAAATTGTAAGCTTTTCTTTTTTCTTTTTTTCCTCAAGACCAGAACCAGGTACTCTAGTTCCAAAGCCAGTGTACTTAATCATCTTGCTACACCAAACAGCAAATACTTTCATAAACTCTAAAATCTATATTGTCATTAGGCAGGAAATAAGCATCAGTTGCCCTGTTGGGAAAACTTTTCTTTGTCCTTCATATTGTGACAAAGTGGCATGCTTATTATATATTCTCTGACTGTTTACACCAGCAGTTTTCAACGTTTTCATCTCATGGCACACGTAAGCTAACTACTAAAATTTTGTGGTACACTAAGCAATATAATTTTGCTTATCTGACAAAAATAGGTATATTTTGATTGATTTACAAATAATAATAACAGTAATTGCCTACCATTTTTGCTTCAAAGTGACTTTTTAAAAAATCAAGCACCTATACTTGTATATAAGGATTTCTGGTAGCAAGAATTAATTAATCAAATGGAACATTATTATGTGACATGACCAATAAGATGCAACTCTGTTATATGAAATATATTTATGTTTCTAAAAAGGGCTTTCACTCCAGAGGGCTACTGTTGTATTGGGTGTTGCGTTTTGTTTTTTTGTTTTTAATTTGACAATCTAAGGAAAAAGTGGTCCATGCCCTTGACTAAATAGTCAGGTGTTGCATGTTTTAGAAATTCTTGCAGCACACCAATGTGCCATGGCAGACCAGTTAGAAATGGCTGGTTTTCACCATAGTGTATGCCATCATTCTAATCCCCCTTAAATAGTAGATAAAATAAGGAGGAGGCAATTCTGTTGTGCCTAGAGGAGAATGAGCTCTGAGCTCTTTTTACTTCATCACCTGATACACATTACTTGTGGGTTGGCTGACTATTAGAACGAACAAATTCTTCTTCCAGCTTTGTGAATCCATCCAAAGGATGCCTGAAGCTGAAGGTGAGTTATGCAGTATGCTCTGAAAGCCTAATACTTTGTATAGCTGCATTTTTGACATGCACATCTTTGACAGCCTGAGATTTCATGCATTATACATGGAGATACAGTCTCCTGTCCTAGTAACTACTCACTGGGTGAATGACAACTATAAACATGTTGTCTATCACAGACTTCCATAAAGTTTATTGAGTCATTTTCAAGGTAGGTATCTCAGCCTGCAATATGGTCTATGAGCTTTCTAAATCCTGGGGTTGGTTTATTTAAGAAGAAGGATTATTGTACTACTTATGCTATTAAGACTGTACTGTAATATTAAACTTGTATCAAAAAGAGAAGGAATGTAAGTCAGGAAAATATTTTCTAATTTTTACTGTCTTCTAATTAACTATTTGACCTTGGATGCCTTGTTATACATCTGAGGTCCCTTTTTGTTTATAAATTACAGTGATATGACATAGATCTCATTTTGAAATACTTAGGTAAGTATATAATAAAAGTTCTATGCTCAACAAAATCAGAGTAGATAATAAAAAGTAGATTAAGGTTTTCACAGTTACAAAATTCAAAATTATTGTGCATTTTATATCAGATTTTTTATGCGATGTCTAACAAATATCTAAATCTACAATATGGAATAATATTTCCTTTCTTATTTTGAATGTTCACTGACTTCTTGGTTATAATCTTTAATAAACTCCAAGCATTTGTTGAGCTTCAGAGAAAGTTGGGGCTCTCTGTGTACAGCCAATCCATATCAGAGTCCACATGATGGAAAACCTACACATGTAGGTATTTTATACTGACTAGCAACTTAAGAGCATTACTAAAACTTACAGTGACTGAATAAAATTTATTAAATTTCCTTTCTACAAGAACAATACACACAAATATAATTCACCAATTCTCACGAAAAAGAATAGAAATATATATATATTTCTTGTAATCCATGTGTGTGTGTATATATATGTTATCCATATATGTATATGTAACCACATATATATTCCATGCCTATAAATACGTATATACACAAAGTATTTATATATATTTCTTGTAATCCATGATGAAACCACAATGAAAATTTCAGTTGCTTTATAAATTTTCATACATGGCTGGTATTTAAATTCACTTTACCTTTATAACAATAATTTAAAACATTATTATTTTATAGGGCATATGTTTATGGCACTTTCAAACTAAATATATTTTTATAATAAATAAAATGAAGTTTCTAATTATGACTGGTGAAAGATTTGGGAACTCCTCACTAGAGAAAGTATTGACAATGAACTATTTGAAATTTCTTGCTTCTGGCCTTTAATCAATCCTAAGTGTTGGAGAACTTTAGAAGAAGTAGGAAACTCTTTAAGTGTGCTAATGTATATAGAAGATGACACAATGGAAAGATGAAAAGGTTTACCAGTATTTGCATACCATAGAGGTCAATATCTGAAGCAAGAAAATCAAAAAGCTGTTGAGTAATTCCCAGTAAAGAGTTCATTTTCCAGGGAGCTATAAGAGTTTTTGTAGGGGTATAGTAGAAAAGAAATATCAAAAGTGAAAATTACTCAAGAACAACCATCATAAAAGGGCTGTATAAATGATTTTTGTATTCAATCTTTGGTTTTACACAAGTCAATGTGTATGTATGACTTATGTGTGTATATAAGAACATATGCATGCATAATATGTGGAAACATAGGCCTTAGTTTCTTGTTTATACATAATGCCTGTCGATTTCAGTTGTTCCACACAGACAGATAGGCACATACACAGAGACAGGCAGATAAAAATTCTAAGAAAAAGATTATATAGCATCTTTCTCATATTATAGTAGCTGTAAAAGTAATCTCCATTTTTTCCCTGTTAATTAGGCAAGTGTTCAAGTATATGTGATGAATTATAAATGTGTTGAAGCCAATTTAGAGGAACAAAGCCCATATAAAGGCTTTGGTCTGAGGCTGGATTAAGAAATATGCAGATATAGGGCTTCAGAGTTAAGTAAGAATGGAATAAGATTTGGGGATTAAGAAATTTAGAGAAAGATATATTTGTGGCAAATGTTTCAAACTGTGAAGACCACTTGTAGCTATTCCTTCTGAGTTAATAAATGAATGTATCAATTTCTCTGAGATTTAAAAGACAACAGATGCCAGTTGTCTTTTACTTTTGCCAAATTCATTTTTACCCTTGTCATTTTCCATAGTACTATTTTCTCCACAACCGTATTCAGTTGAGGCATCAAAATAAGTTCCTCTGAAATATCCTACCCAATAGTACAACAAAATTTTGGTCACTGGCAGGATATAAATGACTATTTAAGAAAATATTCAAACCAAATTTCAAAATAGCTCCTGTAAGATATGCATTTTTAATTATATTTCAACTGAGAAAATTAGTGCAAGGATAGATTTTGTTAAGTGTGGCATTCTTAGAGAAAACCCAATACATGGCAATTTTATTTATCTGAAAGTCTTATAAATTTTCTTGGTGTTAGCTGTAGATATTGGGAAAGCAAGACTTAGGGAAATAAAACATCATGGCCAAGTCCATACAGAACACACACTGTTCAATTATATATACTTGCAATACAAAAAGTATAGGATATTTGCCTCTGTAATTTGCTATTTGAAAAAGAATTATCAAATTCTTCCAAGATTTTTTCAAATAAACTAGAATATATATTTGGACAGGTGTGGTAATTTACTTTCCCTTCATTCTACAAAAGCTACATATAAATTTGCTTTTTATTTATTTCGTTGCATGGGTAGAAGGATGTCATGAACAACAGTGATCATTCATTTGAGATCTCCATAGCAGAGTTGTGATTATGTGTCAGCACACGAAAGCAAGGACGTTCTCTCAGACTGCGCAGACCCTACCAAATGTCTTCAAGCACACTGAACAACTACGCTGCAGACAAAGTGGTAGTAGATAGTGGCTAAAAACTCTAGAGTTTATACAGTATAACAGTAACAGCTGATTTTCTAGAAAAATTATATTCACACACCTCATAAATTAAAAACCTTTACAATATTTACTAAACTTGTACATTTATAAAATTTACATAAATTAACAAATATTTAAAAATAAAAACGATAAGCAAACAGAAAAAATGTAACAATCATTTATTGGTAAAATCTGTATTTTAAATAATTGTCTCAAATGGGTTATACATTAAGTGCAATCTGAAGATAAATTTCAGAAGTTTTTTGAAACTGAAAAATTTATCTAACTTATATACTTTAATAAAACAGGCAGGGATAATGTAGATAGTCTGAGCAATAAATTTGGAGATTCAAGATATCAAGCATTATTGTAAAGCTACACTGATTAAGGTGAGGTTGTAACAGTGCCAAGACAGACCAGTGAAACATGATAAAACACACAGGTATCGACTCACATATTTAAGGTTTGTTATTTTTTTAATCTTTACCTGAGGACATGCTTACTGATATCAGAGGGAGGGAAAGGGAGGGAGAAAGAGAGGGAGAGAAACATCAGGGCAAGAGAGAAACTTGGTTGGTTGTCTTTCATACCCACACTGAATGGGATTTGAACCCCCAACCTAAGCATGTGCCCCAACTGGAAATCGAACTTCAGCCTTTTGGTTTTTGGGACGATGCCCCACTAACTGAGCCACACTGGCCAGGGCAAGTGTTTTCATCATTTCCCATGTATTGCATTATTAAAAGAAAGGTAGACTGCTTAGTATACAGTGCTTAAGTATCTGTTCCTCTTAACCCCCCAAAACTGTTTCTATTTGGTTAATTTAGTGAAGGACATAACAGATTAACAATTATAATGAAAATTTATATGAAAGCACATTGAAAAATTAAAAAGCACTACAAAATGCACAGTATTATAATTAATGTCATTGTTATTGGGAATTATTTTTAAAAGCATAAATTAGAAAATATGTATATACAGAGAGATATTAGTAAGCAAAAAACATATTACTGCAAATTTGACTACGATTTAATATGTTATATTTTATAAGGTTATTTTAATCAAATTTCCTGAGTATTGAATAGTTTTGCTTTAGGGTCTTTAATATTAAGAAATTTTAACATGTAAAATTTAAATGTTTTAGGTAAATATTTCCAAATCGTGCTCTAGAGCGATTTTGAATTGCACTTTAATGTTCTTAAACATGTGTATTATGTGTGTTTGCATATATATGATGTAAAAACATATGTGTACTCTATAAAAATAAAAAAAAAGAAAAGAGAAGATAAAATTGGAGACTGGGGAGAAAATTATAAAAGAATGGGGAGACTGTCAGAGTTGTCCTCTTTGATAATGTAAGTTCTATACAGGCTTGTTTCAATAAAACATACCCCATGTAGCCAGAAAAAAGAAAGAAATTTTAACATGCAATATATGCTCATAATGCATAAATACAACAATACCACAAAGCTTTAAATAAACAATTCCTGTCTGCCGCTCCAAATTTGCCCACTTTTTTATTCTGCTCCCTAATGACAACTGCTTTTGCAACTTCTGACTGTTTCTCTCAGGATTTATTTTTATAACATCGATAACAAACATCTCCTTTTTTTTCTAATTTTAAGTTATTTGTTTATTTTGACTACAAGTGATGATGTTCCATTCATTTTCCTAATGTCAAATGCGCTGGATTAAGTTAAACAAGTAAATAAAATTAAACAGGACTTTATTCAAGGCTATCGTAATAAGGCAGACACACCGGAACTTGGTCCGAATACATCTTCACAGAAAAAATGTGCGCAAAAGTTTCTGTAAGCAGAGGTAGGGTTCATAGGCCGTCTGTTTATTCACTGGTTTTATAAAAAAAAAGAATAAGTTTCTCCTTTCTGCAAATGGGTAGTTATACAATTAGGAGCAAACCACCTGCAGATGTTAGACTCCTACCCTGTCACAGAAACTGGGAGATAGGAGTATTATCTTTAATGATGATTACATTTAAAAGAGATGGATCCTAGGTCCTTGGAAAAGGCAGTCTGGGTTGTAAAACAGGCAACGAAGCTCTAAAAAGGTTTACAGCTGGAAGGGGAAAAGAATTTACAATTAAATCTTTTCTGAAGTAAATGTTTTAAGGAAAGGGAGGTCATGGCCTAGAGTCAGGAAGAAATCTGTTTAAAGTTTAGTTGGGCTAATTGAATCATTAAGACTGATTTGGTCAATCTATCAATTTATATCATTTGTTTTTCAATCTGTGTAAATGTAAAAGTAATCAAGGTGACTAGGATAGAATTTTAAATTTATTAAATGTAAGAAGTATATCTCCTGCACTTTCCTTTACAGAGAAAATTATTTATCTGCACTTATATAATGGTGACAAATGTAGCTGACAGTCGTTGAGCCAGGTTGTTAAAATCACCTGCAGTGATTCCCTCTTATCTGCAGTTTCAGTTGCCATATTTCAGTTACCCAGAGTCAGAAAATGTTAACTGGAAAATCTCAGATATAGATATTTCATAAATTTTAAATTGTGCACTCTAATGCTTCTGATTAAGGTGATGAAACCTTGTACCCTCCTAATCCTCCCCACCTGGACACAAATTATCCTTTTGTCCAAAGTATCCTCACTGCTAGTGTTCAAGGAACACTTATTTTACTTAATGGCCCCAAATCACAAGAGTAATGATGCTGGCAGCTCTGATAGGACCAAAAAAATGGCAAAAGTGTTTCCTTTAAGTGAAAGGGTGATAGTTCTCAGCTTAGTAAGGAAAGAAAAATAGCAACCAAGGCTGCTAAGACCTACGCTAAGAATGGGTGTGTGAAATTATGAAGCAAGTAAAATAAATTGTTAGTTTTACACCTGAACTGCAAGTTATGGCCACAGTGCTTGATGGCTGCTTAGTAAAGACAAAAAAGGCACTGAATTTGTGAGTATAAGACATGAACAGAAAATATGTTCTGTTGACATTTTTGATTCACAGCAACACGTTGTGCCAGAAAGCACTGGGCCTATGCACAGACTTCATTTCAACACAGGATCCCCTAAGTGAGTGACATTAAGCTATTTACTGCTAGTAAGAGATGTTTACATAGATTCAGGAAGATTTGGACTGAAAGGCACTAAAATTATTAGACAGAGAAAGAGACATTCACATAATTTTTATCACAGTATGTTATTATAATTGTTTTATTTTATTAGTTGTTGTTAATCTTTATTGTGCCTAGTTTATAAATTAAACTTTATCATAGGTATATATACATAGAAATAAATTGTGTAATAAATTGAGACTCATGTTCTCAGTTACCAATTGTGAGTAACTGAGTTTTGTTTTTTTAATGCAGAGGAAATTATAGATAATTTTAATTCTAGAAATAAGTACTGTTATTATCTTTTCCAGAAAGAGGTCAGGTGTTAAATAATGGTAGTAACAGATAAAAAAGTCAACTAAAATTAAAATTAAAAAGTAACATATGATGTCACTTTATAGAATTCCTTATGACAAGCATAGTAGTAGATGATTATGATAAGGAACAAATTTGCTAAAAATTACAAATTTCTATTGAAAATGTGAGATATATTAATTAAGTACTTTAAATTTGTAATTGTATGTATCCAGTGATTTTTAGTTTGAAACCTGTTATTCAATTTGACAGTAGTGTTTATTTGAGGTATTTTGTTTGGGTCTGAAACAGCAGGATCCCTTCCCTTTTATATTTGAAAGAAATCCTGCTGCCAGCAAACTGTTCAACATTATGTCACAACATTACCCAACAAGCAATGAATTTTAGTATCTTACTAGTTGCAGGTCTTAGAAAAGCTGGTACATTTTGTGAGCTAGTGAATACATAAAGGTTTAAATCTCCCAAAGAGTGAATAAACTTCCTTTTCTTGACCAATTATTTCTTCTCTGCTAATCAAGGCACCATTTAAATTTAAGAATCCACTCCTGACATTGAGAGCCTCCCTGTGTTATGACAAGCTTATGAGGGCAGTCATCTTGAGTGGGCAGATACAAGGGTAGGGGGGATAAGAGGGAGAGATGATTGAGATAGGAGGGTCTTAGAATTTCTGACAATTCTTTGAAAAGAGCTGATTTTGAAGTTTAATCTTGCTCACCTTTAAATTAGAATACATACAGTCTCACGGTATCTAAGACCTCTTTATCACTGAAAAAGTGAGAATTACATTATTATTTTGCAGGGATAGGTGAAATTGTATTGCAAGAAATGTGATATTTTTGTTTTGATTGGTAAATCATAGTTAAAGCCTAATATGTTCTTAACAGACAAGGCAGTATATTAAGGGCTATGATTTAGAGCAGGTTATCGGGGCCTTGGCTTTGAGATGTTTTCATCAACTTTTGTCTTCTTTTTCCTTTTTTGTCTGTTTAATAGCTCATTGGCTAATGTTATTTAAAAAAATCCAACCCCTTCAGATAGATATGGAACACAATAGTGTTATTCAGATGTTTTTGTTACATGATCTGCATTTATAGAAGAGTAGTTAAAAAAAAAACCCTAAAACTTCTTTTCAGTGATTTAAACTTCATGTCATTATATTATGCCATTAAATCCCGTGCAGAAAAAAGTAATCTTAGAGCCTTAGCTGGTGCAGCTTATGGATTGAGTGCTGGCCTGTGAACCAAAGGGCCACTGGTTCAATTCCCACTCAGGGCATGTGACTGGGTTGTGGGCCAGATCCCCAGTTGGGGGCGTGGGAGAGGCAATCAGACATTAATGTTTCTCTTCCTCTCTTTCTCCCTCCCTTCCCCTCTCTGTGAAAATAAATAAAACTTTAAAACAAAACAGAATAAAACATTAAAAAATAATCTTGGAAAGGTCTCATTAAATGAATAGATTAGATAACTAATAGAATTAAGATGCCAAATACTTATAGCTATGTATGCCACCTTTTTATACATCCCTGTACAAGTAACTTTAGTGTCCCACATTGCCTGGAAAATCAGTGTAGAAAGTTACTTACAAAGGTGTTTAATAGTTTGAGGAAAACTATTTTAGTTTCAGTATTCAGGACTTCCAATCACTTGAAACATGATAATTTGATGACCCTAAAATATGGTCATCATGCGTAAAAGGAGAAAAGAATGTGTGTATGACAGCACAAGCATCTCGGCTATATTTAATTTCCTTTCCACATGTTGTTTTGACTTGTTTTCTTTCCATATGTCAGAGCTCCATAACTGCACGAGCTGACATCTCTTATGTTTTCCTTTTCACCTTGGATTTTTTGAGAGGAAATGGAAATGCCTTTTACTCTGCAGAGTGTTCAGTGGAAAGTCCTGATGATCAGCCAGGACTACTCGAGAGACAATTTTCTAACACAGCTGCTGAATCATTCCAACAAGAGCAGTGTGAACTAGGTGTGATATTTATCTCAACTTTATCTAAAGAATATACACTTTGTACATGGCCACTTAATCATCTTTGTGAACACTGAGGAACAACTGGCTTCTAGTTTAATATGAAGTCTGTGGAAATAGCATCTAATAATAAATATAAATATTTATCAGTCTAAATTAGAAAACATTACATTTTATATTAATTTTATATTGAAAATTTCCCCAAATGGGTAAGATGAGGAAGTATGCCTGCCAACTAGATAAATCCATAAAAGTTTTATAATTTTCACAATTAAAATCAAAAGCTTGTTAAGCATTAATTACATACAAAACATTTTTCTTTGGTAAAACAAATATATGTAACCATGAAGATCTCTGCCTTTTAGCATGGTAAAAATAATATATGATAAATTATAGTTAAAAACAGTATTTTTCTTTATAAATAAAATAAAGTATTGTATTTTGTTTTTCAGAATCACCTTGATACTTGTGCTTAGGTGATATCACTGTATGAGACAGACAGAAAGGCTAAAGCTCAGGGAAATTAATAAATTTTATGTCCAACTTTTCACTTTGTGAAAATACTAAACGATTTTTGTGGGTTTTTTTCCTTTTCTATATCAAAGATATTATTAATTATGTAAGATTTACTACTCAGATGTATGTTGACATTTCATGCTTCAAATGTTCTAATTTTATGCCCAAATGACAAAATAATTGCACTTAGTAGAAAATTGTGTAGTAGGAAATTGCTAAGTTATGCAATTGGAAGCTTGTTTTTGATTGGTCAATTGCACAAGGGTTATCACAATGTTTATATAACACTGACTTAAATAAGATCTAATTAGACCTTTTTAAAACTGGAAGCACAGACATACATATAGACTCTGCACCATTTTCTGGTTGTTAGCAATTCCTGATAACCTTAGGAAGACCTTGATTTGATTCCCGGAAATTAATGTTTCCTCTTGGCAGGCTCCAGCATCCCTGGTGAGACTTTAGGGAAAGTGCAATGGCACTTTTGCTGACATCAGAAATAAAAATGCCTCATAAAAATTAGAGGTAGTTAACTCTATGGTAAACGGGACTGTCAGAAAATTATATCCTGATCTGGTACAATCAGTAATTCACCATAAACACACTATCCATTTAAGAAATGACATTATAGTAACTTGAAAACCTTTTCCTACCTTGTTAAAATGAATTTTTAAAGAGCTGTAATTACAATCTTAAACAAGTGACACTGTTTAAAATAATGCTAATTTAATATCAATATTATTTTATTATTTAAAACATACGTAGTGATTTAAAAAAAATATTTGTTATATCATTGATACATAATTAGCATTTTTAACTCTATGTAAGTACAGAAAAAATGGATAAGGGAATTCAAATATTAGTGTGTTCGCTTCTTAATATGCTAACAGCCCTGGATTATAAGAATATTACATATTGAATGATAGCCTGTCCTATGCATCTACATGGAAAAGTCCTTTAATAAAATAGTTCTATAATGTGTTTCCTTTAGAGAGTTTGTGTGACAATTACTTGAAATTCCTTTTATATTATCATAATAGTAAAGCAAATAATAATAATAACCATCACTGCAAAAATATGTATATTAATTTAAGGGCTTACTCAAATTCCTGGAAATAGTCTGAGAACTTAACTTTATGTGAATGTTATTACTTATTTTCCCCAAAAACCTCAGAGTTAGGTAACACAATTAGTTTCCTGTTGTAGCAAAGGAAGCTAAGGTGTAGAGCTATTAGGTATATGGCTCAAAATCACGCAGATAAAAAGTGAAGATCAGCATATAAAAAGGAAACATATTTGTGTTTTACCACATATTGTGTGCATGAATATGCTCCAGGCTCACACATACATGTATTTTTATTAGACATAAACATGCATATGAGTATATGCTAATTTATCCAGAATAAATATACCAAGAAATTGGAAGAGTGGTCATTTTTGAGGAGGAAAATTGAAGGGCAGGCATAAAAAATGATTCATTTCTGTATTATTTACAATTGTTAAATATAAGGTAAATATAAGTATATCTAAATATATATTATATATACATATATATTAAATAATATTCTAACCACATCTTCTATTGATAATATATACATAAATACTATATATGATATAACGCTATATTAACTTATAGCATAGAGTGTGTATGTGAGAGGGACAGAAAGGTGGGAAGAAAGAGAGAAACTACCTTACTATGGGACTTGAGGATTATATAAGTTAATGGATATAAAATCTTAGAATGGAGTCACATAAACCAGTGAGCACTAAGTAAACAGCAGCTATAACTGTTATTACACAGATGAGAAATCCATTAGCGTCTTCATACGATAGTCTGAAGTAGATTTTTTTTCAAGCATAGTCTGGCTATGTTCTACTCCTTTACACTGTATTTAAATAACTAGTTTTGTCCTATAGAAATTGTATTTTGTCGAAATTTGTTGCTCTCTTTAGCATTAACATTTTTAAATTCTTAATGAGTGATGAGCTAATTAACTCGAAAATTCTTATACTCTTGGTCATTTAAACAGAAGTCGGTGGTTACTGGTAATGTATACCAGTTTTGCAGCCGTTGAAGACATGCAGGAATCGTTTTAAGAGATTAACCACTAGATGGCAGTGTTCTCAGTGGACCATTTGGTTCCAAATAGTAAAGAGCCATAAACATTCGTACTCGACTTCCCCTGCTTAAAACGATCAAATAGTTACATCAAGATGTGATTCAGATGGACAGTGATATCGAGGAGTATTTGCTATAAAAGTATATAATATTTCCTTGAAAAATAGTCAAAGATAATAAGGAATATTTGGACTGATTATGCAGGGGGGAAAAAAAGCTACCAGATACTAAGAAATAAAGCAAACAGTAGTACTGTAATGCAGAATAATTCGCATAGAGTGAAAACAGAGAAAGTATCACAAGTTATTTATTATTTATTCTGGACAAGTAAAATAATTTAGAGAGCCACTGAGAGAAACTGAAGGGATGATGGGAGTAGGCACAGGGGTTAGGCAATTTTCAAGTAATATTTTCCCAGCTTGCACAAGAGTGCATAATTGTCAAGTATTCAGATTCCATATAATTGTTGTAATTTTATGTTAATAATTAAAACTGTTTGATAATTCAAAGAGTTAAAAGTTAGTTTTTATTGTTTAAAACCATTTCACTCCTTACTCATGTTAACAATATTTATGTTTCACCCACATTATAACAATCTTTGTAGAACCACTCTAAATATAATTTAATATTACCTTCATATGTATAAGAGGCCTGAAGCATTTTATAACTTTGTTTTCAATTTTGTTCTTCCTTTCCCTTCTGTTGGATAACTGACTTAAAGCACTTAGTCTTTCCTCGGTTGACTTCTCCACCCACCAGCAGCTCCAACCAGCATAATGCAGTGCAGTCATGAACCACATAATGACATTTTGGTCAATGACAGACAGCACATATGAGGGCGTCCCCATCCGGATATAATGGAACTGATGTTCCAGTAAGAAGTGGAAGGGTATGTGGTTCAGGAGGGTATTTTTTCTCTAATGGGAACAATATCAGTGGGGCTTGGTGATAGATTCCCTCTCAGTCTCAGCACCTCGATTTTGAGTTTACAGGTGACATCCCGATCCATCAGCCACTGACTGTTTCCTCAGAGAGGAGCCTGTCGCCTGAATGCTGCCTATTCAGAAGGCAAGGCAATCTTTTTCCCAGATCCAGCTTGATGGTCTTCAGAGTACATTACTATAAATTCTTTGAGGACCTAAGATCCTGCCCCAGAACACAAGTTCACAGGAGCTACCTTAACAGGTACTAAGTGCCACTGCCACTTTAATAAAAGTTTTCTGTGGTAGTGTAGAGCCAGCCTGTCCCTGTGCTTTTAAAATAGTTTCAGGTTTAGAGATATAAAACATAGGCAAGTTTTATTTCTTCCATCGATTCAATGCCAAAGAGAACCCTTTATGCTAGATAAGGTCAAAGGAACCCAAAATAAATTTCCACAGTCAAAATATTGAGTCCTTGGTTCTACAGCCTCTCTGTGTCAAACACTTGTTTTTTTCACAAACACCACAAGTTCCTTGACATGCAACAGCCAAAGCCACATCGCCGTGACTGTCCCCTATGGTCCTTTACCTCTCCATCTTGATTTCTTATTTGTACTGATTCTCAAGCTACCTTACACTTCCTCCTGACAATCACTATTATGGTGATTTATGCTAGATTCTCCTCAATATTTTTAATAAATACAGACCACATCCTTGTCCATGGAGTGGCACCGAAAGCTTTGATGTTCTATTTCTGACCCTTTTGGAAGAAAGCAGGGGGACTGCTTTAGGGACAGTGTTTATAAAGTCCACAGTGGTGCACAGTAATGTCCTAGGTCTTCACAGTCACTCACCACTCCCTCACTGACCCAGAGCAACTTCGAGTTCTGCAAGCTCTGCTCACAGTACGTACCCTAATGAGTGTACTGTTTAAAATTTTTATACTTTGCCTTTACTGTGTATTTCCTATGTTTAGATATGTATAGATTGACAAGTATATGCCATTGTGTTATCGTTGCCTAGACTATTTAGTATGGTAACATACTATACATATACGTAGCCTCGGAGCAGCAGGCGATGTCATATAGCTTAAGTGCATAGTAGGCTCTACCATCTGGGTTTCCGTAAGTACACACTATGACGTTGATACGATGACAAAATATCCTAATGACACATTTCTCAGAATATATCCCCATTGTTAATGAATGCATGACTGTATAAATGATACAGGTATGTTTTCAAGATATTATGGGTTCAGTTGCAGAACACTGCAATAAAGCAAGTGAACACAAATTTTGGGGTTTTCCAGTGCATATAATAGTTACACTGACACTGTACAGTGGTTTATTAACTGCAATAGAAGTGTCTATAAAAGCAATGTACATACCTGAATTAAAAATACTTTATTGCTAAAAAATGCTAACCGTCAGCTGAGCCTGTTCAAAAAATGGAACCCATAAACTTGCTTGATGCAGAGTTTCCACAAACCTTTAATTTATTGAAAAAAATCAATATGCAATGAAGAAAATGCAATGAAGATTGCAGTGAAGAAAGCACAATAAAATGAGATATGCCTGTAGTTGACCCATTTAGTTCTTTTTGTTTGAAACTCACCCAACTCAGTGTCAGGGTCTACTAAATACACAAAGATAACTTGCTAAATATGGTTGGCATTACATCTGGAAATATTATCAAATTCCTTCTTTTTGTTCCCCCTGACATTTTCATATATCGGATATCATTTCCACTCACTTAGACAACTACAACAAGCTTCTAAAACTAGCCTTTTTTATGTCCACATTCTACCTTAGACTTTCTGCTAAATTGCTACTAAAGTTTTATTTCAGCAGTTCAGCAACATGCATTTATTCAGCTGGCACGTTTGAGTGCTTACAATTTGCCAATCACACAGCAGTGTGAATAAGAACATCATGTGCTCCCTTTCTTTGTGGACATTAATAAAAAAAATTAGAAAATATTTCATTGTGCTTTAAATACTCTTAATCTGACTTTGTATTTTAGTTAATGATGGTGACTTTCATTAAAATGCTGGGTCCCAAAATGTAGATACCAAGCTTGTGATCATTTATCCTAGTACAAATCAGTGGCTTTTGCCCACTTCCTTGCAAATAATGTACACTGTTAGTTTTATTTTAAAAGATTTAGAAATTATTTAGTGAGGTTTAATTTCACATTGGTAAATTTGAAACATGATTTTGAAGAAAACAATATTACTATTTTATTCCTTCATTTAAAAGCAGATAATGATTTTTTATTTACTTCTGTTGGGCTTATATGAAAATTAAATATAGATAGTTGTCAAGTATTGTTTTTTAAAAAAAACTTAAATAATATAGTTTTATATTGGGCCCATATCAATTTTAGAAATAAACTTACAAAGTGTAAAGAAATAATAAAAAAAGTAAAAAACAGAATCCTCATGTTTTGGAGAATTAATATAATGTTTGATTCATCACCTTGTCTTCCTTTTCAGCCTATGGTATAAGGCTTAATTTTCCAAACTTTATTTTAGCAATAGAATTCTTCCTCTTTTACCAACAAAATCCCATTCTGAACTCCATAGTCTAAATAGATCAAAGTGAACATACTTTGTTCAATGCTCCACCCCGGAATAATGGTCACATGGTACTGTACTGTTGCAGAGAACCAAAGACCATTTTAAAGACACTTTTCTTAGCATGACATTCTCAAGGTCCATCCAAGTTGTTGCAAATGGCAGTATTCATCCTTTCTTATGGCTGAATCATATTCCATTGTAAATATGTACCACATCTAAAAGCAAGAAATGAACAAACAGAAAAGAACAAACAACAACTCATAGACACAGACAATATTGTTAATATGGTGGTTACCAGAGGGCAGGGGGATGGGAAGTATAGAAGTAAAGAGGTTCAGATATGTGGAGATTAAAGGAGAGTTGACTTTGGGTGGTAGGTACACAATGCAATATACAGGTGATGTATCACAGAATTGTACACTTGAATCCTTTATAATTTCATTAACAAATATCAACCTAGTGAATTTAATTTAGAGTAAAATTTGAAAAAAAAACTCATAGGAATGGGGAAAAATAAAACACTTCTCTAGGGAAAACCTGGCATGAAAAGTAAGTGATTAGCTTTTTTTTTCTTGGGTGGGCAGGGACTGATGGGTGAGTGACTATTTTTATCTGCAAAAGAATCATCCACAGTTGCTATTTTTCCTGCCTAGGCAGGACTATTAAGGCAAACATTATAAATACCGCTAAAAAGATTTAGGTTCTTTGAAAGATAATACAGAAGCTCTTGTGAATGGCATATCAATAGGTTGGTGAGAATGCTTTTAAATACCTTGTTTGATTGTGTTTACTTGCATTGTTGTCTTTACTTGCATTGTTTGATACAAATAATGGTGATTAAGATCTTTAAGTAGGGGTAAGTGGCTAACAAGCAGTGTTTTTAAAAAGAAAAAAAGGAAGAAAAAATAAACTATGTGATTCCCTACTGTTGGCGATGTCGACCACAGGCTGATTCAGAACCAGATTGTAAGAAAGAAGGAGATCCGGGTCATTTTCAGATAATTGGAGGAATACTGAGAAGCATGTAAGTTCCCTTCCAGATTATTAGAACTAGAAGCAAATGGTCTGCTCTCAAAGTCGAGCTTTTTGTTCTCTTGTTTTTGTGGGTGAAGTGATGTGGCAATGGCAATTTTTTTCTCTCTGGTTCATTTCCCCGACATTATGTGGGGGGCCCCTTTTGTTATATCAGAAGTAGATGTTTGTGATGATAATGTATGTGAAAATATGTGAAGCTCCATTAAGGACTGTAAGTGACGGAAATATTGTTAGAAACAATTTGTCTGAACAAGGTTTTGGAATGTCCACATTTCTGAAAGTTGGTACCAACAAAGACTATGACACATTCCACTTCTGATATTCCTCCTTTAGTTTTACTAACATCAGTTGCCTCTTTAAACGACAATATTCTGTGAAGTATCCCTGATGCCAATTGTCACCATGTATCTACAGCTCTCCAGAGAAAGGAGCACCACAGTCCTTTCTTATTAAGGCAGTTTTTGGTTATCCAGGGTAGCCTCTGTCCCACTTAATAGAGGTATAAGACTCTCTTATAATGCGAGGGAAAAAGACCCAGTCTATCTCACTGTTTAATTTTTTCCCTAAGATGTAGTCATTAATTAAAACATTTTTTATTTTGACATTATTTAGTTAAAAATAGAGCTCACTAAAATGAAAACTTTTAAGTCAAAAAGGAAAACTAGAAGAGGTAACAGTCAAAACCTTTAATAATCTGAATTATATTGATAGAAAAATCTGTAAGTGTCCTATTGCATAAGTTGAGAATTCACAAATGCAGAATCTATTATGATTTGCATACTTTCTGGGAATAAGGACGTCAGGTAATTTACTAAAAATGAAAGAGCAATAAAATCAAAGCAAAATCCAGGTATTTCTTGATTACAAACTTCCCTCCTCAGTATGTTTCTTGCTTTAATTTTATCTGTAGTAAGTCACTGTAAAAGTGATAGCATAAGAATGTCACTATTATTGAGCATACTGATATTCAATTAATGATAAATCATTCATACAGATACTGAGATGACTAGTACAAATTTTAATCAAATATTAAGTGCTTGGAAGGAAATTAACACTACTACTAGAAAAATTTACACATTAAAATTTCATTAAGCTACAATTTATTTTTTTATAAAAAGGCTTACAATTTTTTTGCTTAATTTTTTTTTAATTGAGTAAAATACCAAATTGATAAATAGAGCAATTTGGTAAAAATGATGAATTTATTTCTTCAAATATATGTGTATGTGTCTGAATGTAGCACAGAGCAGTTTTATAACTCTTCATTCATCTTAAAGCACTGTGCTGATTTTAAAGTATTTTGGAAATTTCACACTACTTTTATTTTCTTTGCTATTAATTCATTTTCAACTAAATATTTTGTCATATCATCTTTTTTTTTAATCCAAAATGTCCCGAAAACTCTGAATAATGAACAAAACTCTATGAATGATGAATAATCAACAAAGAAAATTATTTGGAGTAAACTAATTTTTTTCACAAAAGTGGTGAGAAGGAACATTTGGTTTTACATGTATTCAGGGAAAAAGCTTAATTCTAATCCTTCTCATTCATTTTATTTATTATTTATTTATTTTATTACTTTTGTAAAAAAATGGCTTATTTTATATCAAATTATAAAATTTAATTAAAACCATCCTATTCTTCCTGAAATGACTACATTGACCTAGAGCTTTTTAAAAGATCTTTTATAAATAATGACTCATTCATTATTTGTTGTCATTAAATAGGCTTTTTACACACAACATATGAACCAGAAAGAGACAGGCAGATACATTCTTAAGATTGTATCAGGATTTTCTAAAGGAAATCTGACTTTAAGAGTAAAAAGAAAAACAAAGTTGGAAGGATCACAATATCTGAATCAGGCTATACTGCAAGGTCACTATAATCAGAACACTCTTGTAGTGACATAAAAATAGACACATAGATCAATGGCACAGAATAGAGAGCCCAGAAATAAACCCATGCCTTTATGGTTAATTAATATTTGACAAAGGAGGCAAGGGCATACAATTGAGTAGAGGCAGTCTCTTCAATAAATGGTGTTGGGAGAGCTGGACTGGTACATGCAAAAAAAATTAAACTAGACCACCGTCTTAATGTCATACACTGAAATAAACTCAAAATAGATAAAAGACTTAAATATAAGTCGTGATACCATAAAAATCCTAGAGGAAAACACAGGCAGTAAAATTTCAGATATTTTGGGTAACAGTATTTTTCCTGATATACCTTCTAGGGAAAAGGAAATAAAGGAAGAAATAAACAAGTGGGACAACAGCAAACTATAAAACTTCTGCATAGCTAAAGAAACCATAATCAACATGAAAGGGGAATTGACTGTATGGGGGAATATAATATTTGCCAATGATACTTTGGACAAGAGTTTAATCTCCAAAATATTCAATATACAAAGAATTTATATGATTCAACACCAGGAAGACAAATGATGAAATAATCCAATTAAAAGTGGGCAGAGCACCTGAATAGACACTTCTTCAAGGAGGACATACCAATGGCCATACCAAAAAAAAAAAAATGCTCAACATCACTAGCCATTAGAGAGATGCAAATTAAAACAACAATGAGATATCACCTCACACCTGACAAAATGGTCATCATTAACAAATCAACAAACAACTGAGGGCAAGGATGTGGAGAAAAGGGAACCCTAATGCACTGTTGGTGCAGCCACTGTGGAAAACAGTATGCATTTCCTCAAAAAACTGAAAAGGGAACTACCTTTTGATCCAGCAATTCTGCTGTTGGGAATATACCCAAAGAATCCCAAAACACCATTTTAAAAGAATTTATGCACCCCTATGTTCATAGCAATGCAATTTACAATAGCCAAGATTTGGAAACAGCATAAGTGCCCATTAGTAGGTGAGTGAATGAAAAACTGTGATGCATCAATACTATGCAACAGAAAGAAAGAAGGAACTCCTACCTTCTATGATGGCATGAATGGAAATGGAGACTATTATGCTGAATGAAATAAGCTTGGCAGTGAAAGACAAATACATATGATCTCACTTATTAGAGGAACTTAATGAGCAAAATAAACTAATGAATACAATAGAACCAGAGGCATAGAATCATGGGACAGACTGAAAGAAGGTGAAGGGATTAGTCAAAAAACATATATAAAGGACCCATGGACATGGACACAGTGAGGGGACTGATAATGGAAGTAGGAAGAGGGCTGGTTGGAAGGAGACAAAGGGGAAAAAGTGGGACAACTATAATAGCATAAACAATAAAATAAGAAAGTAGTATTTCCTTTAGGTACTTGAATTCCCCACCCCTGTGTGCATTAAAGGGGAGTTCCCACTGATATCACAGGAGAGCCAGTGAATACATTGCTGCTCTCTCATGAAGGGGCCATGGGATGATACTGGTATGTGTACAATTACAACATGTAACATGCTCACCAGTTTTGGAAGTTCTGCATGTTTTCATGTACTACCTTTTTATGAGGAACTGAAATTCTAACTTTTCATCATTATAATAGCATAAATGGAAAATATTTTATTAAAGGAATGTAGAAACTATAAGTAAAAAAAGGTAAACAGAAAAAATATTTTAAATGCATGTAAGGGACAAATTCAACAGAAAAATTAAAATTAAAATCAAAATAATGTAATTAGGTACTATTTATTGACTAAATCATTTTTAGTAACATTTTATCTACCAACAATTTCGATAAAACATCATTCTTTTAATATAATGTATACTTAGTAATAAAAAAATTCTCAAATTGCATTCAAACACAAAGAAAAAAATGACAATATGGTCCCATAATAACCTCAGTAAAAAAACAAACAAACTCAATATTAAGTATTCCAAATGTCAGATTATTCACATATTCAAAAAAGAGACAAAGAGAGCAGATAATGTGCTTCCCAGATAAGGTCAAGTTAAAGAAGTTCATCATTACCAAACCCTTATCACATGATATGTTATAGGGACTTATCTAAGAAAAGAAGATCAAAACAATGAACAGTAAAATAACAAGAAACTCACAGCTATCAACAACTGAACCAGAAAACAAAAACTAACTAAGCAAACAACTAGAACAGGAACAGAGTCACAGAAATGGAGATCGCATGGAGGGTTATCAGCGGGGAGGCAGGGGGCGGGAATGGGGGAAAAGGTACAGGGAATAAGAAGTATAATTGGTGGGTACAAAATAGACAGGGGGAGGTTAAGAATAGCATAGGAAATGGAGAAGCCAAAGAACTTATATGTACGACCCATGGACATGAACTAAGTGGGGAGGGGATGCTGGTGAGAAGTGGGGTACAGGGCAGAGGGGAATAATGGGGAGAAAAAAATGGGCCAACTGTAACAGTATAATCAATAAAATATACTTTAAAAAAGAAAAAAAAGATAGGTTTGATATTTGTCAGTGTCCTTGTGGTATACATTCTTTGTAAATTATTCATATAATTTTCTCCCTGGGATATGTAATTATACATATTTTATTTGTGAAATATGACAGACTGCAAATTTCCATCACAACCCTTGGGTAACCTTAGGCCCCAAAACTATTCTTTCCCACATTTCAGCTTTTTTGCTAACCCCAAGTTGCTAAAACAACAGATGCTAAATTATAAGAGCAATCTGTCCCTCTCCAGAGAACTGGTTTTAAACAACAGTAATGGAAACTGGCTGAACTTCAGCTGTCCCATCTGGCAAAGTCTACCTTTCTCCCCCAAGGTAGACCAATCTTCCTGGGTTGTTGTCAGGCCCTGGCATCCTTAATAAATGCTTATGCCCAGAGGTGCTCTAGTTAATATGCTCCTACAGTTTTTTGTGGGACTGGAGGATACAGCATCTACTGCTTCTAAGCTTGGTTACTTTTTCAAAGCTGGAGTGCATAGGATAAATACCCTTATTCCCTTCCTCAGCAGTCATTCAGTGAACCTTCCATTCATTATTCAGCATCATACATGTGCAAATATTACAGTGACACAGCTCTTACAAGACTTTACTAACAACGATTTAGAATTTCAGTGGCCAGTTTGGGTAATTTCAGATATGAATAAAGTAACTCATGTCACATCTGACATTTAAAGAGTTCGAAGACTCCAAATATTCCATGGACAATATTATCTTCTTATATGAAGAGGTGTCTAAAAGATAGGAAATTTCTAAAATTGTTTCTCTGAAGGACTGCTGATAAAAGGCTAATAAGATTATGCTACATGAAATAAGCCAGGCAGTGAAAGACAAATACCATATGATCTCAACTATAAGTGGAACCTAATCAACAAAACCAACCAGTGAGCAAAATATAACCAGAGACATTGAAATAAAGAGCAAACTGACAGTAACCAGAGGGGAGGTGGGAGAGGGGTAATGGGGGAAAACAGGGGAAGGGTCATCAAAGAACATGATAAAGGACCCATGGACAAAGCCAAAGGGGATAGGTTAGAGGGTGGGAGGTGGGGATGTGTGGGGCAGACAGGTGGTAGGGGGAAAATGGAGACAACTGTGCTTGAACAATAACAACAACAAAAAAAGATATAAAAATATAAAATCAAAACCCAAACTCTCCTTTCCCTCTTTAGACTGAACTCCAGACTGGCCACCTACCACATCCACTGTACTTCTACTTCTTCACCATTCATATTAATTTTCTAACACTGTGTAACAAATTACTATGCACCTTTAAGCTTTAAAACAATATACATTTATTATCTCATTAATATGTAGATAAGAAGTCCTAGGTGAGCTCAAATGGGTCCCCAGTTTACAGTCTCACAAAGCCAAAGTCAAGTTGTCTGCCAGGCTGCACTTTTATTTGAAGGTTTTGGGGGAAGAATTCATTTCCAAGCTCACCAAGGCTTTTGGCAGAATTCAGTTTCTCAAAGCTGGAGAAATCAGGTCCCCATTTGGTTGCTGGCTGTTGTTGTCTGGGAACTTCTAGAGTTTACCCACACTTCTTTATCAAGTGCCATCTTCAAATTAGCAATGGCACATCCATTCTCCTTTATGCGTCAAGATCCTCTGACTTCCCCTTTACTAGCCAAAGGAAAAAAAAAGAAAAAGAAAAAGAGAAAGAAAAACAAACAAACAAAAAAGACCCCTTTATTTCAAGAGCTCACATATTTAGGTTAGGCCCATCCTAATATTAAAGTCAACTGATTAGCAACCATAACTATATTTGTAAAATTCCTTTCACCCTGTAAAACAATGTGACTGCTGAAGTAATGCCAGGAGGTCATGTGGGTCACCCAGAATTCTGCCCCCTACACCATGACTTGGTAGCTCTTGTTCTTTCAGTACTTTTACCAAACTGTCTTCTTTCTCCACCACACCCTCTTATTGGACAATATCCTTTTGTGATGTCTGACGATGCAGTCAGACATGATGATCCACCTTGCTCATTTTATAACATTAAATATTGGTTACAATTAGATTTGTATAATTTAGCTAAGAACTTTCCAAACTCTCATGAGGAAGAATAAAAGTTCATAGGATAATATATAATGATCCTAGCACCTTATTAAGTCTTAAACTTAATTCATTATTTTATAGGAACAAAATTTATGAGAAAAATTGATTAGACTAGGCGGTCTGGATTGAAAAATCAAAAGAATATCAAATATATATTTCAAAATTTGACCAAAAATAAATATAAAGAGTATAAAAGTAGGAGAAGACCTCTTAATATCAGACACTGAGATTTTCACAGTCAATATTGATTCATCAACATTCAATGTTATCAAGGGGGAAAATGTAGCTGCCAGATTAGAAAGGACATCTCACTCCCACCCTCAGAGAATATTCCACCCTCATTCAGGGAGAAATTACTACAACAAGCCTATACATTTTGTTGATGGTATTAATCTTGAAATGACAAGAGATCCCTGAGTACTTTCAAGATACTTTAATTTAGAAAAAGAGAACTATTAAACTCTAATTTATAGCTATTCCATTTAAACATTTAGATAAACTCATGTTCACATACATGTCTAAATCAGTATAGTCAAATGTACCTGTACTAATTGTAAAGAAATGTTCATTGAAAGAACAATTATCTGGCCTTAACTTGAAAGACAGAATCTAAGTAGGCAAAGGACGAACTTTGTCTGACAGAATGATACCTCTCTGAGGATTTAGTTGTTCTAGTCAACCCACAGTTTCCCTTAATAAAAAAGGGAGACATTTATGTGCAACTGAAAATACACATAATTGTTAATCAGATAGTCAGACTTTTCTTTCTGATGCTGTGTCTCCTGTCTACCATAAACCTATTGTTTTCCCATCAATTGTCCCTGGAAGAGCAAACAGCTTTAGGTTTTGGAAGTAAGACTCTCAAATGACCCTCAGACTCTATGTTTATCTTAGCCTTTCTGGGTTTTTGACTTGTTTCTATATCTTACTGTCTGCTGAATCTTTTTAGAATAGGCCTATTTTTCATATAATACACTATTATTAAATATGGACCAGGAGATCTCTTTCTGGAACATCCAGGAAAATAATTTTCAGACTATAATTTAATAAGGTCACAGACTGACTATTCGCTATCGATGGTTCCCCTGTCAGTACCTCAGAATTTAAGTCTGCCCATGATGGCATCAGAGCCCTCAAAGAAGGTATGGAATATATAAGGGATAGTAAGCATTTAAGGATCTTGACTGATCTATTTCTTTGCTGTAACTGGCCCAATGTTCAATAAAAAAAGAAAAAAAGACTATTGAAGGACTGCAACCCACTGTATATGCCCCTCCCTTTTATACAGTTTCTGCTGCTGTCGTTGGTGCTACTGTTCAAAGGTTGGGTGCTATTCTTAACTTTTCCTAGCCAATCACCAAAGGATATCTTAGAGGACTGCTTAGTCTTATAAGACACTGTTGACTTTGGATTTCTAACTTTTCTGAATTGGTCAGCCCTAGATACGATCGGACAAAAGCTGTCACAGCCAAGTCTTTGCCTTGGGCAGACTCATTGAAGATTGTACTCTGTAACACAAAATACTTCTTTTTAAAAAAACCTCGTATTGTTGAACTTTCCCATGGTCATGAACCTTTCTATTTGTGTGTGAAAAATCATGATAAGTTCAGTGTTCTATCTCAATAGAACCATAAACATCAGAGACCACTGTTTATTGACCTCATGGAAAAACATATCTGTCTATTTGTACATAATTGCAGCAACATCCCAGTTAACTGGGACTACTGCCAACTAAATTCTTAAGATCTCTATATAATTTCTAATCTCTCATGTCATTCATACATTTTCCTGACACCAGCCTGAACTACAAATCCTCCTTTTCTCTATACAAATTTCTGTCCATTGCTGTAAGGGTCTGGACTTCACCAAACATATCACTCTCCCAATGGATGACACACTTGGGACAATCATGTACTTGTCAGGAAATTTTCTGGTGTCTAACCTCCTTGAAATCTCTTTCTATAATCCAGATTTAGAATTTCTTTTTGGTAACTTCTATTTGAAAGTTGAACAAAGACGGCTTTAAGCTGAATTTGTATATGGAACTCACTCAAATTGTTTGAATCTAGCGTTCCAGAGGCCAAATCCGCATTGGTTTGCCAGATTGTATATTTTCTTATGGCTATCATTTAGGATGAAGATAGCAAATGTCTATACAGACATCGGATACCCCTTCTGTTTTTATAAAATCATTTTTTATTGTTATTCTATTATACTGATCCCAATTTTTCTCCTTTTGCCCTCCTCCATCCATCCTACTCCCAGCTCCCACAGTCAATCCCCACACTGTTGTCCATGTCTGTGGATCATTCATCCATGTTCTTTGTCTAGTTCCTTCCCCTTCTTTCCACAATTACCCCCCAGCCCCCTCTCATCTGGTCACTTTCATTCTGTTCTGTTTCTGTGCCTATGGTTCTCTTTTGTTCATTAGTTAACTTTGTTCATTAGATTTATCTTATAGGTGAGATCATATGATATTTGTCTTTTGCCGACTGGCTTATTTCACTTAGCATAATATTCTCCAGTTCTAGGAGTTCCTCCTCTTATGCGTTCTTTCTTTCTGCTGCACAGTATTCCACTATGTACATGTACCACAGCTTCTTGATCCACTCATTTACTGTTGGGCACTTAGGTTATCTCTAGCACTTGGCTACTGTACATAATGCTGCTATGAACATTAGTGTGCATAAGTTCTTTTGAATTAGTGTTTTGGGATTCTTATGGTAGAATCCCTGCAGTGGAATTGCTGGGTCAGAAGGGAGTTCCATTTTTATTTTTTTAAGGAAATTCCACACTGTTTTCCACAGTGGCTGCACCAGTCTGCATCCCCACCAACAGTGCATTAGGGTTCCCTTTTCTCCACATCCTCACTAGCACTTGTTGTTTTTTAGATTTATTAATGACTGCTATTTTGTCAGGTGTGAGGTGATATCTCATTGTGATTTTGATTTGCATCTCTCTGATGGCTAGTGATGTTAAGCATCTTTTCATATATCTATGGACCATCTGTATGTTTTCCTTAGAGAAGTGTCTATTCAGATCCTTTGCCCATTTTTTAATTGGATTGTTTGTCTTCCTGGTATTGAGTCATATAAGTTCTTTAGATATTCTGAAGATCAAACCCTTGTCCAATATATCATTGGCAAATATGTTCTCCCATGCAGGCAGTACCCTTTCCTTTTTGATGATGGTCTCTTTAGCTATGTAGAAGATTTTTTAGTGTGATGTACTCCCATTTTTTTCCTTTATTTCCCTTGTCCTAGAAGATATATCAGCAAAAATATTGCCACACAGGATATCTGAAATTTTCCTGCCTTTGTTTTCCTTTAGGATTTTTATGGTGTTGTGACTTATATTTAAGTCTTTTACCCATTTTGAGTTTATTCAGATATCCTTTTCAAGTGCATAATAATTTTGGTATGTTTTGGAAGCAACACTGCCTCTTAATTGTATCTGATAACCTTATTAAATATAGCACCACATGAAACCCTACTAGATGCTTCCTCCATAGGCATTGGCTATAATAAGTGTGAGACACAACTATAAAGTACACTAAAAAATCAAAGGGCATTTTCAGATGATTATTATGCTAAACAAACTTCTTTAAAACACATTCAGTCTATCCACAAAGTTCAAACAGCAAACCCAGAACTAACCTTTGACTATTGACCTTGAGTCTTGGGTCAACTCTCATTTGAAGCACTGGACCCTCCAGCACCACACAGGAAAAGATCATAGTTTTTGCTCTAACCATTGATCATAGTTTTGGTCTTTTGTGTCAATAACTGCTCAGTTTACCCTAGTTTGCTAAAATGCTGTCCAAAATTATTATGTTCATTTCCACCATGGAAAGAAAAATTTAAGAATCATCATAAATAAACATTGGTGGGAAAATGTCAGTAAGATTGCAAAGGATATCCCTGGTATGGGTCTGACCTTTCAAGTACACAGTCCTAGGAAAACTATACAGAGTGGACATGAATAGGAGCTAAAATCTATAGACTTTTTAAATATCTGAATTGGATTTAATCAGATACAAACCTTTCTAATATTTTTACAATTACATATGCATTTTCTGATTTGTAAAAGGTCCTTCCTTGCTGCAAAGGAACTGTTCTGATAGTAGAAATATTAAGAAACATTTGTCCACTTATATACTGGAAAATAAAACTTTTATGAAGAAAAAATCTGCAAAGCTCTACCTTTTGTGCTGAAGTGCTCCTGTCCCTATTACTTTAACTCCTCAGATAAAGTAGAATGAGTGTGTGATATATTGAAGGCAAATTTGCAAAGCTACCATTACCACTTCCCAAACTCTCATAACCTTCAGGTCCACTCCAACAGAAAATACAGATTATCCCCAGGTGAATTGATCATGCAACTGGGATCTCACCTTCTGTCTTTCTCTCTGCTACTGCATAGGCCATGATGGCTGACTCTGTGGAGATTTAATGCAGTATTCCCAAGCATGTCATCAACATGCCCCAGTGGCTTTTTTGCTAGGATAAAATTGCAGGAATCCCTTAGGTCTAGAGTCCTGGTTTATTGGCTATACTACCAGTACAAGATGAATATTAAACCTGATTGGAAGATAATCTATCACATATTGATAACCACAATCTGTGGTGAAACTCTAGGAAATCAACCTTGGTAATCATGTTTTCCAGTTAAGAAGATATAATATACCCACTTCCTGGATTTCTATGCCAATAAGAGATCTAAAACAAACAAAAAAATCTCAAGGTTCTCTAGAAGTAGTCAGCATTATGAAAAAGACAGTGCTCACAAATTCTTTGATCAAGCAGCAAATTGTTCATATTATACCTGCTAAAAACATTTGAATTAAGACCCTTAAATTACAAATTACTGATTCTACACTTTTTTTTTCTTTACTTGCTCTTAAGAGTTCTTGTGTTGCCTTAACATTTTTTATGGCTAAACTTAGATTTTAAAGGTTTCCTTGTAATCTCAATTTCGGGGGTAAATCAAGAGGATAAACCAAGTTTTTACAAATCTATAGATATCAAACTTTTCTTCCATACTGACCCAGGGTGAGAACAAGAACTGTTTCCCTACCTAATACCAACAGTAGCAGGACTAGTGCTAAGAGTTATTGTCCAAGACTTTCTGGAAATTCTCAAGTTAATATTTGTTTTCTCAACTGTTAATTTTTGGGTTTTCTTCAGAGGCTTAAATGCCTCCAGAAACTCACTGATACAATACAGAAATGCAACTGCAAAGAAAATAGTCACGAGAAGCCATAATGGCTGTCATTCCCAATGAGTTCTAGATGCCATCAGCAGATATCCCTGTGGTCCTCACATTCCCTTGGCCTCTGTATCTGCTCCTTCCCATTCCTCTAGCATAGGACCCTATCTCTTATAACTACTCTGCCCCAAATCTCTCAATAATGTCAAATTGCACAAACAATCACTGCTGACTTGCAAGAACAATTTACGATCTTCCAAAACTCACTTGATCATCTATTCCTGATATTAGCCAAATTCTTCCTAAAGGTTTAAAAATAGTTCTTCTCTCTTACCCAAGGTGAACAGTCCTTCAGAGTGTCAAAACTGAAGCACTCTGAATGAAGTCTTATGCTTAGCAGTGCTGTTGAATTCCTTCTACAGATGAGTAATTCTGGGGTTTAATCAGATTATTCTTACATTCGTTAAGCCTGTCCGTAATGTCTCTGATGAGTCTCATTCTATATACTTATTTATTTACTGAATTGTTTTCTTCATTTAGTCTCCTAATATTCTCGAGGTGCTATATATTGCAAAGTGGATAGCCGATTCTATCAGGCATGCTATATGCGCTACATCAGCAGTCTGTACATGAAGCCTTTCAATAACTGGAAAACACAGATTTGAGGAACAAGAACCATGCAGCATAGAACTTTCTCCATTCTTCTATTTCTAGATGGGAATTAACAATGCAAGCACTCTATTTTTGATCCATTACTATATATAGGGAATGTATATGAGTTGCCGAAACTGGCCAATATGGGATCATGGTAAAATAAAAAAAATAGAATGATCTTTTTTAAGAACTTAAAACTAATGGAACCACTTTCCAGAAAATATGAGCATTTACTTATATGTAAAAATTATATACAGTGTTAGAGATTTCACAGTCTTCTTAAAATCAGTTCACTTATGCCTAGGCATCCACAAGAATTTACTCTTATTTTGCCTAAAAGAGCCCCTAATTATTCTTTTATGTATGATGCCTCCCTTTTGCAGTTGTCTTGTAAGCCCATTTTTTTAAAATCCTAGGTTGACAATAAATTAATAGTTTAGGTAAGCAACACACAGGAAGTGACCTATGTGTGTTCACTTCAAATGACTCAATTAATATAGTAATGAATATTTATTGATTCTCTCCAGAATTTATGACACTATCACATGAAAGCTATTTGTTTTAGCATTCTCCTGCACACATTTGGGCAGAGATTGATGAAAGACTTTAGTTAATTTAAACAAAACTTTTTATATAAACCCTAGCTGCAAAAATAGAAATATGCACACTTAGAAGTCCACATTAACTATTCAATTTATATGGCAAGTTTGAGATAATCTGATGGATGATATTTCCAAAACTGCTTTGTAGATAAGGAAATATTTGAATAAAAGAAGAAGTTCACACTGAGCCCCACTCACTTATCTTTGTCACTTTTTAATTATCCTTATCAAGCTGCTTTATTTTGACTATGTTATAAAAACAAGTACAAGAAAATGAATCGAGGCAAAAGCAAAACAGAGGATAGCACATTGGCAGCTATTGTTCTCCATATATGAAATTTAGTTAGATTCCCAGTTTAAACCCAAACTATATACTGTTGTAATCCCATTTGTTGATAACAGTAGTGAGAAGGCCAGTGTCTAAATGAATAAAATGGGCATGGGTACACACTTAGAAGAAAAGCATCATGCAGGTTGAGAAAAGAGCACATATATCTTAGTTCAGCATGAATTTTGCATCAGTAAAAATTAGTTCCAAAGGAGGAAGACAAATCAGGTAGCATTTGGGGAAACAGGACCTCTCACTTTGGACATTAGTATCCTTATGGTGTTCAATGACCATAGTCACTGGGGGAAAAGGGCTTGTGCTAGTAGAAGGGCTTTTATTCCATACAATATTAAAGAAGTGTGGATCAGGAGAAGAACAAGAGCAGAGAAAGAGTGTATTGTATTCCCATGATATACCCACAAGAGTACCTGGTTTAAGCACATCAGATATTTCAAGTTCTTTTTTGAGGGGGAGGTGGATGGAATTTCATTAGTTATGATTGAATATGAGATCTGAGGGTATATCATTTATTGTTTAAGTATATAAAATATGAATATATAGCAATGGATAGTGTAACAATTATAATCTAATGTTATATGAGTAAAAAATGGATATTTATTAATTAATTACATGTCATACACACATATTTTGTAGGTATGTAGCTATGTAGCTGTCATATTAGCATGTATTTAAAAAGAAGTTATTAAAATTGGTGAATTTTTGTGTTGCCATTTTAATATTAAAGATGGAAGAAAATAAGCAACATTTTTACCTCTATTATTTCTAGAAAGGTAAAAACACAACTAAAACACACACAAAATTTGTACAGTGTATGGAAAAGGTGCTGAGACTAATCAAATGTGTCCAAAGTGGTTTGCAAGGTGTTGTGCTAGAGATTTCTCACTGGACAATGCTCCACAGTTGGGTAGACCAGTTGAAGTTGATAGTGATCAAATTAAGACATTAATTGAGAACAATCAACATTATACCATGTGAAGACAGATGACATGCTCAAATATCCAAAACATCCAAATCAAAAAGTTATTGATGAAAATGAAAAATGTGTCTTTTATTTTACAGAGAAAAACATACAGATTTTTCGGGCAATCCAATAGGTATATGGAATGATCTTGCTATTCAAAGACTTAACCATATGGATGGAACAATCATTATAAATCTATCCAATGAATATGTTTATATCCATACCATATGCCACTCCTGTGAAATAATGAACATATGAAATAAATGACTACAAAGCAGTAATTGGTATATTGGATACACTAAATCATGCATTGCAATAAGAGATAAATTGGTAGTATCGTAAAGTGAAAAATTATTATAATTTCATATTCAAGTTTTGACAATAGTTGTACAGATTTTGGAAAACAACTTGAATTCTGGGACTCTCACTTTTCTTATGGGTATACTTACTTCACATAAGGTTGTTGTGGAATTAAGTAAAATTGTAAATGTGACAGTAAATATTTTTATTTACTTCGTCCTGTAGAAAAATGAATCTCAGTACCTAAAATATACAAAGACTACCTATGCCTGCACCTAAAAAAACTACCTGATGTATAATAGCTACAAAGTAAATATATGCTAAGTGAATAACTTAATGAGTCATTGATTGCCTTAAGATTCTGTCTTTAAAGAATGGTTACATTAATAATTCACTATGGATTTTCTGTTGAGGAGAATAAAGTGAGAGGGTTGCTAAGTGACTGCCCGGCAGGTAGCGTATACAGTGGGGATTTGCTGGACAACGGGAAGAGTCACATCCAGGGCAGGCTGGAACAAGAAGGTGTCAGATTCCATCATGCTGCTCAGAACTACATGCGATTAAAACTTAGGAACTGTTTATTTCAAGGATTTTCCATGTAATGTTTTCAAACCATGTTTGACTTTAGGTAACTGAAACTATGGAAAATAAAAACATAAAAAAGGGGAACTACTGTAATACTGATTTTATGTAATCTTTTGTAAATTATAATTTAAGATTCTATTATATGTTTTAATATCAGTTTAGAAACATTTAAAGGAGAGAGGTATTTGGACATAATCCTAGTGGATGGCTCAGTTGAACCCAAGAGTATTTAACCTTTAAATCCAGAAGGCACACACAAAAATAAATGCAAGGTGGATAAATGCTTAAATATAAGCCGCAACACCATGAAAGTCCTAGAGGAGAACATAGGCAGGAAAATCTCAGATGTTTCATGAAGCAATATTTTCACTGATATATCCCCTAGAGCAAGGGGCATGAAGGAAAGAGTAAACAAATGGGATTTCATCAAAATAAGAAGCTTCTGCATGGCTTAAGAAAACATCAGGAAAATGAAAAGGGAATTAGCCATATGGGAAAATACATTTGCAAATGATACCTCAGACAAGGGTTTGATCTCCAAAATATATAAAGAACTCTTGTGATTCCACTCCAAGAAGACAAACAACCCAGTTAAAAATGGGCAAAGGACCTGAACAGACACTTCTCCATGGACAACATACAGGTAACTCAGGGACACTTGAAAGGATGCTCAGCATCACTAGCCATCAGAGAGACGCAAATTAAAACGACAATGAGATACCACTTCATACCAGCCAGAATGGCGATCATAACCAAGTCAACAAAAAATAAGTGCTAGTGAGGTTGTGGAGAAAAGGGAACTCTAGTACATTGTTGGTGGGAATGCAGACTGGTGCAGCCACTGTGGAAAACAGTTTGGAATTTACTCAGAAAACTAAAAACAGAACTTCCTTTTGACCTGGCAATTCCACTGCTGGGATTCTTTCCTAAGAATCCTGAAACACCAGTTCAAAAAACCTATGTACCCCAATGTTCATAGCAGCACAATTTGCAATAGCCAAGTGCTGGAAACAGCCTAAGTGCCCATCAGTAAATGAGTGGATCAAAAAACTATGGTACATTTACACAATGGAATACTGTGTAGCAGAAAGAAAGAAGGAGCTCCTATCCTTTGGGGTAGCATGGTTGGAGCTGGAGAGCATTATGCTAAGTAAAATAAGCCAGGCAATGAATGGCAAATAACATATGATCTCATCTATAAGTGAAACCTAATCAACAAAAGCAAGTAAGCAAAATATAACCAGAGACATTGAAATAACAAACTGACAGTAATCAGAGAGGACAGTGGAGAGGGATAATGGGGGAAAAGAGATGAAGGGTCATCAAGGAACATGTATAAAGGACACATGGACAAAGCCAAAGTGGGTAGGATCGAGGGTGGGTGGGGAGGGTGGGCGGGGAGGGGGTGTGGTGGGGGAAAATGGAGACAACTGTATTTGAACAACAATTTTTTTAAAAACTTAAAAAATTCAGAAAACGTATCTAGAAACTACTGTGAAATTAACCACTGCCCTATCTGAATTAAACAAAATGAAATCATTATTTTATGCTAAAATTCCAAGTTTTATGAGGAATGTAACAAACTGGAACATATTCAGAAGAAAACAACTGGAGAATTAAAACAACTTGAAAACATACACAAAGTAAAAAGGTCAAAGGTTGTCAACTTTCACTTGAAATTCTATTTTCTATTTTATGCTTCTATGCATCCTACTTTATTTAAAAAGCATGGCAGAGTTCTCAATTTATTCTCCTCAACAGATAACCCATAGTGAGTTATTAATGTAACCATTCATTAAAGACAAAATATTTGCCAGACACTCAGCACATGCACTTTGATCTCTCAGTGAGCATCTCAGAGAGAATGATGGATGCTGCTTGGTTCTTCTGTCTGCACTAAATTCTTGTCATTGCCCCTGGTCTCTAAGCTGTGGTGAATTTGGTATTCACTTTATTTCCTTTCTTTCAGGATCTAAAATCCTCTAGTACCTCCTCAATATTTTATAAACAATTTTCTAGTTATTTATAATGGGAGGAGAAGTCTACTACCCATTATTATGTTAGAATGGGATGAGGAATCATGATCATAGAGTTCAGTTATATATGTATATTTTTCATTTACATAATGTCTGCCTCTACCCTAGACTGCAGTCTCCAGGATAATAGAGTCTTACCCATCTTCAAAAACAAAAACAAAGCAACCAAAAACACTTCTTAGCCAGTACCTAACACACTATTTAATGTGTAATAGCTGCAAAGTAAATATATGCTAAATGAATGACATATTTCTAAATAAGCTTAAAATTATACCTGTATTATATTTGCATTTTATTTGATGAATATAACCATTAATCAGTTGCCCCTTTTTGCTGTGTTTTTTCTCTGCAGAAAGCCTATTTATCTCCTTCACCTACTACAAGGCAAATGATATGTTCTTTTGAGTTATTCAATAAAAAAAACTATGAATAAATTTTATTAATTTTATTCTAAGTTTCTATACAGGTTATAAAATAATATCTAAGATTATTAAATTATTTTTTACTAATAACTGTCATTTTTCAAATAGTTAATCTATTTAATGTCTTTAAATTAATGTTAGATTAGGTCTGAAAAATGGGTCATCTAACTTATTTTTTTTCAGATTTTTATAAAAGAGCTCTCAGTACCCTATATTTAATATGTCTTCACTGAGCCATGTGTTTGCAATGCTTTCTTTATCTGAAACAAATATTATATAATATATTTTATTTCTTGAATTAGTATGCTGTTCTATTGATTCATATACCCATATTTGGATTATTATAAACAAATTTTGTGATGATGGCACATATTCCCTTAAATAGCAAGTAAATTTACAAAAGATAATGGGGTATTTTGTTGGCCTGGATAGTAGCCAAAAGGCAGTAAGTTTCCTTTATTTTATCTGAAAACTGTTTTATACTGAGTTATTTTTAGAATTACCTCAGTTATCCAATAAATCAACAAACAACAAGTGTTGGCAAGGATGGCGAGTAAAGGGAACCCTTGTGCACTGTCAGTGGGAATACAGACTAGTGACGCCACTGTGGAAAAGAGCATGGGGTTATGTCAAAAAATTAAAAATGGAACTGCCTCATGACCCAGTGATTCCACTTCTGGGAATTCATCCAAAGAAACCTGAAACACTAATTTGAAAGACTGTCTGCACCACTATGTTCATGGCAGCACTATTTACAATAAAGTTTTGAGAACAGCCCAAGTGCCTATCAGTAGATGAGTGGTGGTTCTTTTATGTAGTGGAAGACTACTTGGCCATATAAAAGAAAACAACCGTACTCCTTGCAAGAATATGGATAGACTTGGAAAGCACTATGCTAAGTGAAATAAGCCAGTCAGAGAAAGACAACTACCATATGATTTCACTCATATGTGGAATCTAAAGAACAAATTAAACTAACAAAATAGAAACAGACTCATAGAGAACAGACTGACAACTATCAGACAGGAGTGGGGTTGAGGAGCTGGGTGAAAATGGTGAAGGGATTAAGCAAAAAACAAGAAAACCTCAAAGAGGTTTTCTCACAGAGGGAGAGGAGGGTATGGGGAGGTAGAAAAATGGTGATGGAAGGAGACTTGACTTGGGATAGTGAACATACAACACAAGGTACAGATAATATATTATAGAACTGTACATCTGAAACCTATTTAATTTTATTTGCCAATTTCACCCCAATAAATTCAATAAAACATAAAATAAACAATGTGCTTGGGGAATCACCAGACCCTAGTACTTTTGGGAAAATATAGTACAATATTTAAAATAAAGTGAATAACCACTGCAAAGAGAAAAACACATGGCCAATCAGTACATCAAGAAATGGTAAGCCTGCATAACGATCAGAGAAATGTAAAGCAAAATTAAGAGATTATATTTTACATCTAGTCAGTTGATAAAATATTGAGAGATCTTACTATATTAAATGTTTCTGTTTAGATAATTAGAGCTCTAACAGATTGCTACTGTTGGGTAAAAGTTGATATACATTTTAGAAAACAATTTTTAGAAATATTGAACACTGTTCAATTTTTAATTTATAAAACCTACAAGATACTTTTTAAATTTTCTCTTTAAGGACTTCAGGTGCACAGAATTGGTTTAATTAAAATCCTTTCTTCCTAAAGATATCTTCATTTTTCATGAATGGTGTTACTTTATTTTATGTCATTGTGTTTTATTTTACTTTATTTTTTAATGCTAAAATGCACACCTATGTTCCCCAAACTGAAATTAATACATTAATTTTAATTTTAGGTAAATTCTATGTTTAGGTAAATAGCTCCTTGTACATAAATATATCAGGAGACATTTATGGTAATACTATCATTTCTTTTGCAATAATAAAAAATAAAATTGGAAAATACAAGATAGTGCTCACTGACAGGAGATTTGATTAATAAATTATCATATGAACATAATAGATTATTGTACAGCCATGAAAGTCAATGATATTAAACTATATACAAGAGCACTAATTAAACTTTGTAGCATAGTATTTAGTAAAAAGAGTCTCAACGGGCAGGCTTCAAGTTTAGTGACTTACATACAGTTCAAAAACAAACAAAAATAAATAAATAGTTCATGTAAATAAACAATAGATGAGTTAAATCTATAAAAAAACAGAGAAAGAATATAATAAAGATACTCAGCATCCTTTCATATGTCTCTGAGAGATGCAAATTAAAACCACAATAAAATGCCATTTCACACCAGTCAGAATGGTCACGATAAC
Source organism: Mormoops blainvillei (assembly GCA_004026545.1). NCBI lineage: Eukaryota > Metazoa > Chordata > Mammalia > Chiroptera > Mormoopidae > Mormoops > Mormoops blainvillei. The sequence goes on from PVJD01005390.1 coordinate 47,336, forward strand.
CAAATCAACAAAAAACAAGTGCTGGAAAGTACCGGGATTCTACCCAAAGAATCCTGAAACACCAATTCAAAAAATCTGTGCACCTCAATGTTCATAACAAGTGCTGGAAACAGCCTAAGTGCCCATTAGTAAATGAACGGATCAAAAAATGATGATACATTTACACAATGTAATACTACACAACAGAAAGAAAGAAGGAGCTCCTATCCTTTGCGGCAGCATGGTTGGAGCTGGAGAACATTATGCTAAGTGAAATAAGTCAGGCGGTGAAAGACAAATGCTATATGATCTAACCTTTACGTGGAACCTGATCAACAAAACAATCAAGCAAGCAAAATATATCCAGAGACATTGAAATAAAGAGCAAACTGACAGGTACCAGAGGGGAGAGGGGAGAGGGGAGAGGGATAAAGGGGGAAAGAAGGGGAGGGGTCGTCAAGGAACACGTATAAAGGGCACTAGGACAATGCCGAAGAGGATAGGATCAAGAGTCAGAGGTGGAGATGGGTGAGGTGGGGGGACTGGTGGGGGGAATTAATGGAGACAACTGTATACAACAAAATAACAATAATAATAAACATAAACCAAATAACAATAATAATAAAGATAAAATTTAAATAGTTGTTGCAATGAGAGAGATTCAAGGAGATGGCAAAGGTGAGCACTCAAGTGTACAGAAATGACTGTTTAGGCTTCAGTTTGGGGAACATAGGTGTGCGTTTTAGCATTAAAAAATAAAGTAAAATAAAACACAATGACATAAAATAAAGTAACGCCATTCATGAAAAATGAAAATATCTTTAGGAAGAAAGGATTTTAATTAAACCGATTCTGTGCACCTGAAGTCCTTAAAGAGAAAATTTAAAAAGTATCTTGTAGGTTTTGTAAATTAGCTTTCGAATGGTTTTCCTTCCACAATTTATGCTGTAACAGTATGTCTTGATTGCCCAATACTCTAATGGGTAGCTGCTATAACAATAGGGAAAGACTGCCTGATTACTTTAATTAAAATATTCCCTTTAATATTGAAATGAAAACTTAGTTTCATCTGAGGTCATCTTCAGCAAATGTGCGTTAGAAAAAAAGAAATACTCACTGCATCATATTAGATTTATATCAGTTTTGGGTATTATGACTCTTCAAAGCATAAAGCAAGAAAATGCCTTCAGAAACTAATTGTCATTTGCTATGTTTCAGTGATAAAGTCTTAAGAGTTTATTTACAGCATTACCGGATCAAGTGGAAACACAGACTCTAATGCAGTTTTCTAAACCTACCACATGGGTTGATTTTCTACTAAGCCTTGGTTCATTAATGCAAATATTTATATAGTTGACCTCTGGGCTCATCTTTTAAATCAAGCTCCTGAGTGGAACTTTTATACTGCATTGATGTGAGGAGCTCAGGGGACATTTATCGTGCTCCATCTTGTATCTCTTCCATAAAATGAGCTTGTAAAACAGCCCTGGGGAAAGGCATGCATAAAAGTTATGCCAGTGAGTATTGCACCTTTTTAAAGAATTTTACCCTGGAGTCAGGTTAGAATCTTATATATTATTCTGGTTGTAAAGTTTTACCAATAGTGTATTTGGAGAGAAAGTATATTACATGAGACCAAAAATGACTGTATAGAGCATAGGCGTTACACCTTGAAGTCAATCGGAAGTTCATTAAAAATGCAGGTATTCCCTCTTACTGGATGTTTGCTTTCAGAACATCCAGTTCTGACTAAGTATTACTTAGTCACTTTAAGTCTTAGTCTGTTTACTGTCAAATGAGATATTAATTATATCTACCTCTTATAATTGTTAAAGTTCAATAAATGCACAATAAAGCATTTACCTTAATAGGCAACCAAAAATAATTAGTGTCTGTTTTGTTATTACTACTTTATCAAAACCAGCTGACTAAATCTTTCATCATCATTGTGGGAGAAACATTGAACTATTTTATTATGTATAACAGAGAATAATGTTAGTCTTTGTCATCACCACTAATAGTTATATCTAAGCAAGATTTTCCCATAATTTCAAGATATTAACATTATTTTCTTTTCAGCGTCTGAAAATACAATATAATATCCATCTCTATCTGTTTTAAACATTTCTCCCTTCAAGTTCAGCCTAATTCAGGCTCCAAAGACCACAGGGGATAGACAGGAAATGGGAGAGCTCTTTTTCATTATTTATTTTGGCTTTGCCATCCACCCAACCCCATGTCCTGTGCTGTAAGAGAATGGAGAGGTATAAAAACAGGAAAAGAGAGAAAAAAAGTTGCCACATAGTAGTTCTTTCCTAGGGGTCAAACACCCTCAGATATGGTAGCTCTACAAACGCAGTCTTTTTCCTTATCCAAAAAGCTTTTGTGGATTATTAAGCCACCCAGTATAGGCTAAATGAAGTCATCCGGGTATCCCTCACCTGGATGTCTGGGAAACTAAGAGAAGCAGTATTCCCGTCACCTTGAGAATGAGCCCTATAAGCAGTATTCCTATAGCCTTGAGTGGTCCGCATGCGCAGAATCACACTTTGTTATACATTACCTTGGCACCCTGCCAGCTTTGTGTGCATTTAGTATAAAGGGAGTTGGGGCTTCCCACGGGGTGACCGTGGTGTGACACTCGGTGCAACACACGGCTTGCAGCATGCATGGATCACCCCGCCCTTGAATAAAGGCATGCCAGGCATTCCCACAGCTCCAAGAATTTTCCTCTATCTGCCCAAATCCCGTGTGAACCTGCCCGGTCCTGGAAGGCTGCAAGACACCCAGCCTTGGGCAAACTGGTACATTCTGTTTCTTGGTAATGCAGCTGACTATTCACACTGCCGACTATTTACTCATTTCCCCTCTGCAGGTAATCTGGCCAACCTCTGGACACAACTTTTTTTAACTGTCACCCTTATGTCCTTCATACATTTTTTTTGTTGTTGTTCAACTACCATTGTCCCCATTTTCCCCCCAGCACTCTCCCCTGCCACACCCACACCCACCTCCCACACTCAATCATAACCCCCTGTTGGCTTTGTCCATGGGTCCCTTATACATGTTCCTGGATGACCCTTCCCCTTCTTTCCCCATCATCCCCTTCTTGAACGAAAATCCTTTTCGAATTAACTCAACTCAACTCCCCATTCATCTTTGGTGTGCTTGCATGGCCGACAGGAAACAGAAAGCTTTTCCATGCTCTTAGTGATGGTTGCACTCTCATTCTCAACTTCCCCTTTCTCTCTGAAGTCAGGGGTAGCTCTGGTCAACCCTTGGTGTTTAGACCTTTGAAAAGTATGAATGAGAATCAGTTTATACGACATGACTAAATCCAAGGTAACTGTCAAGCCTCCTTAAAGTTTCTTTCCAGCCCGCTTAGTTATTTTGGAGCACAGGTGAAGATGCTCACTTCTTTCCCCACAGAGGTATCGGATATGAACTGTACAATCTGGATTCTCTGTAAGGTGTCCCGACTTCTGTCAACTCTCGATCCATCTCCTTGGCTATTTGTTTTAATAAACTCAAGAAATGGATGATGAACTAAGAGTCACACAATAGACTTCATAAGTTCTTAGATTGTCTTCTGCAAATGGTCTTGACATTACCATTTATAGTCAAGAGCCCAGAAAAAGAAAAGTTGCATTTAAAATTCTGTTAAATTTTTAAGGGAAATTAAATTACTGGATAACATTATGAGTATACTATGAGTAAGTAGTAGAATCACAAAATCCGACTACAGATCTTTTAATAGAATAAGTCTTTAAATGCAATATATAGTAATACATAGATATAATGTCCATTTGCACAAAAGCCTTCCTAAGCAGCTGCTCCAGGCAGAAATGAGCAATAACAAGAATTCTTACTATTCCTCTGTGCTACAATATATTTTAATAATTGAATTTATGATTCCGTGAAGTAAAAATCAAATTTCCATTGAAATATGTATTTATGACTCACCTTTCCAAATGTATTGAACCATACATATGAATTCTTCTCTATTCTTTTTTATTTGACAATAAAAATAAAAGTAAGAAGCACTTTAATAAATTACTCTCTTCAGAAGAAGAAAACACAAATAAAAACAAGACTAGGCTGGCTTTTCTTCAAGTCATTGCAGCATAATGTATGGGTACTCAAAAAGAAATAAGAAAATCACAGTAAATCCTAGTGTAAATATATCGGATTTATTTTGAGATAATACATTTCTTAATGGGAATGATCTCACATACTTTACATACAGATTTTTAACTTGTTAAATTGCCATTGGGTTTCCCCACTTCCTAGGGACAGTTTCAATTCCAGCATTCCTGTCCCAAATACCAAGCTGTTCACAATCTGTATAGTGCCATTTCATCAGAAAACACATGTAATAAAATACTAATAATTAGAAAATAAAGCACACTATCATGGTTTATATATGCTGTGTCTAAAATAGAATCAGAATATTCTCAAAATCAATTGTGCACATCATAAAATATGTATAATAAAGGTGAAGTTTTCAGGAAACATGTACTCTACATGATCTTTTTTTGAATTACCAAATAAGTCCTAGTTAGTTAGCTGAGTTTCTCAGATTATTTAAAAACAGAACAGGACCAATGCAAAGCACACTAGATATATTTAGTAACTTCCTATGCATATAATTTCCTTATATTATTGGTGCGTGTACTGCCATGCATATACCATTTAATCACTATTCTACAACAATGGAAGGCATTCATTATATTTTATCCCTTTATTTTATTCTATTTTTACATTACATATTAGTCTCTTTCATTGGGTAAGTTGAGTTTATCTCTTTGGATTTTGATTCCTTAATTTTATCATTATATCGTCATTCTTGCATAACGTACAACTGCTTGATGGGTAAATTTATGCTAAACAGATGAGCTGTCTTCCTAAATTGTTAGAGAACTAATATATGCCTCTAGGAAACTTGCATTTTCTATTACCTGATCAAGCAATTGATCATTTTCACAGATCTCTTCTATCTCCTCATCATTTGTATATGCACAAACCCTAATCATTTTATCATTATATATCAGTCAGGAAACTGCTTCAAGAAACAGAAAACTCATCAGGGGTGGTTATTGGCTAACAGAATTGAAAAGTACTGAATTAATTTGGTTTGTTTCAGCCACTCGATGCATGTGTTATCAAGGGCAAGTTTCTTGTCATCTGCCTCTCTGCCTTCTTTAATGTTAGCTTGCTTTAAATTTCTTTCTGTCATACTGGCTAAATAGTTTCACTGAAGCTTCAAAATAACACAAAATGCTTAAGACGAAATACTATCAAAGCAAGTCTTGAAAGCATACTGACTGAAACACTTAAAGTTAAATTATTAATTGGCTTACATTAATCAGGGTGTGTCTCCCGAGCTGAGGTCAGTTGGAATCTAAGCATTATTGGAAGGACCAGAAGCCCAAGGAAAATATCTGGACACTTTGAGATGCACGTGGAAGGGAGAAATGGTAGGTGTAGGTAGCAAATTTTCACCACACATAAAATGAAACAAATAAACCTGAAAAAATATATTATTTGCAAAGAGTATCCTGGTATTTTCTGAAAAACTTTCCTTTAGTGTTCCTCTTCCCAGAATACTGCTCATTTTATTTTATTTTTTTACTTAATCTTGATTGTATTTTTCCATTACCATTTAGTCCCCTTGTACTTCCCTCCCCCCAGCAATCACCATACTGTTTCCACAACTGTGTAGTTAATGTTCAAAGTAGTTCAATTTATCACATTAAGTACAAGCTTATTGTATGGGAGCAGCAAGCAGAGTTCAAAGGAAAACAGCTATAAAACCTGCTTCACTGATTTTCTTTCTTTAACATCTTATTTTCTTTACACTGGGAAGCCATCATACTCAAGGTAAACATTCATTCAATGAAAATACAGAAAACTAAACTGAAACACATTTATGTTGCTATTCTAAGATTTTATTTATTTATGAATTTCTAAATTAGCAAACTACAGGGGACTCATTCTCCATTTCATGTACACAATTTATATAGTGTATCACTATAGTCCTATATGAATACATTTTATTTCATTAGGAACTTAACATTTTGCATCCATAAACAATCCATTTTCCTGACTAACCATTTTTTGTCAATTCTTAGAGTGTGTTATCATTATGACTAAGTAATAAAATTTTATACTGCTTGAATTTCATCTATTAATGCATTCATTTATGTATAAATTACCTCATTTCTCACTAGACTTGACAGGTTTCAGTGATGTTTTTATTTGTTAATATTACCTCATTCATAAAAAAACACTCTGGCTGGTGTGGCTCAGTTGGTTGGAGCATTGTACCATCACTGAAAGCCTGCAGGTTCAATTTTTGGCCAAGGCACATACCCGAGTTGTGGTTTCAATCTCTAGTCTGGGCATGTATGATTCCCAGTCTAGGTGAGTATGACAAGCAACTAATTGATATTTGTCTCTTACATTGATGTTTCTCTCTCTCTCTTCCTGTTTCTCTTTCCTTCTCTCTAAAAGCAATGAAAAAATGTCCTCGGCTGAGGATAAATTTTTTTTTTCAAAAAATTAACACTACATCAAAAAACCGGCATTGCTACTTGGAGTTTAAACAGATGTTACAAATATAGGAACAATAGTTGTGGCTAATCAAATTCGATGTTGATTGTGCTTTAGCAAATTTTCACTAAAGTTTTTACTGTGATCTTTACAACAGTCTTTGCACATTTTGAGACATATATTTCTAAATGAAGAGAGGTAATTGAACTTAAATATATATCAGTATCTCTATATATCTATAGCTATGTCTATATTTATCTGTGTATCTATACCATCTATATCTATATCCATATCTATCTATATCTAAATAGTTATTGCCTCATATTGGGATCTCAATAGAGAAGAGAGTGGATATTTAAAAGGACAGTGTATAATGAAATGAACTTATGTATCATCCCAGCCTTATTTGTGAGTAGTGATCCAGTGGGTCCTGTTTTACTTCAACCATAATTAATTATATACAGTTTCTCAAATGACCTATGTTCCCTGGGTCATTTTGTCTCTTTTTGTGTGATCCCTCAAAGTGAATACACTAATCCTTCCCTCGTGCTTTACGTTTTTTTAGTTACATTTAAATTTTCTGTGCTCCTATTTACTCATTCTGGGCATAGGAATAATAACAGTCCCATCACATAAGATTGTTGCTGTTAATGAACATGATTTTACATAAATGTGTCTGTGTGTAAAGTGTTACTGAACACATAGGATTAAAAATTGTACATTATTAATTGTGCATGGGCAAGTTATGTTAGTCCTTCTAATTTCTGATTAAATGCTAGAGGAATTGAGAGAAGGTTAGTGTAAATGAAGTGTAGACAGGAGAACAGAAAGTTATTAAAGATGAGGTGGGACAGGAAATGTGGATGGAATAGTCTCTATCCTGAGGCAAAGGAAACTATTGAACAGTTTTAATCAGGATTGATAGGGAGTGGGATTTTTGAATTAAGCAATCTCTTTAGAAAAAAGCTTTTAGGGTATAATGAAAATAATCCCCTTAGCTTCTCATATGTACCAAATGGCCTCTCTCTAAACTGTCTGCAGAGAAACATCAATAACCAACATGTTTTGGGGTGCATTAGACATGAGAGATGCTGCCCTAGGTCCTGTGGATGCAACAGAGAATATCCCAGCTTTCTACACATGGCCCATAGCCTACTAGGGCAGCATTTCTCAAACCTCAGCAGTGTTAGACATTGTGCTCCAGGTAATTCTTTGTTGTGAGGGGCTGGATAGTGCACTGTAAGATATATAACAGCATCCTTGGCCATGACACATCGACGCTGGTAGCAACATCCCCCACCTCCAATTGTGATATCCAAAAATATTCACTGGCATTATTTAAGCAAAATCTCCCCAGTTGAGAAACAATGTACTAGGGAAAGACAAACATACCCCAGTGAAGTATGATTAGGAAATGGGTACTGGGTTCTGTTATTGTATAACTGGAGAGACTAATGCTGCACCCCTGTACGGAGGCCTAAATAGTATATATCTCACCTAATGCCTCCAAACTGAGATATTAAATGTGTAGCTGCATGGTGGAAGGAGATCTTACTGGGTATAAAATATCCTATTTGTTATCATCACTTTTTCCATTTTTACAGTAATGTGCTCTCATACAAAGCTTACTTTGTGCTCTGTACATGGGAAGAAGCCAAAGATGTATAAGAAAAACACTACTGTAAGTTAGAAGTTGTGCCCTCTTCAAGTTTGAGTGATGTGGTCTTTTGTATGCCTTATGGAGGGGCAGTGTTAGGTAATGGGGAATAATGGATTTACAATAAAAGCTCTTCATTATCTTCACCATATGAAGGGGATATATTGTACATTTAGGTTATATGTCATCCATTGTTTTTATGGCACTAACTTAATTTCTTCAATATTCTCTTGAATAACCATGGGTTACTATAATTTCTCATCATTTTGATGATATCATTTGATTATTTAAAACACATAAAATTTTTAGGCAATTGAAAACACTGTGTTTGGTCAATATAAATACCTCCTCACACTACATGATTCAATATATATTCAGACAAAATATGCCTAGAAAAATATCTTTTTTCCCCCTCAAAAATTGAAGTAATATCTTACTTCCTTTTGTTAGGTTGCCTTCACATTGTTAGGCAATGCTGGGTAACCCATAAAATATTCACTAGGTGTATAGCATTTAAAAGAACATCATTTTAGTTAATAATTAAATTGTTATAAAAAAAACAAAAACACCTGGTTACATTTCTGTGAGAATATAAGCTTATATTTAATGTCAATATAAAATTCTTATATATAATTTGATAAGAACTTTGATATTATTAAAGTACTCTTAAATGCCGCTTTTTTTTGGGGGGGGTGGATAACCTAAAAAATAAAATGGCTGGTCTTGCCAGCTCAAATGACCAAGTAAGATATTAAAAGGGACATACAGTGAATATTAAGGTCAGAAAATACAAATAAATTTAAAAAACCCTATTTATTAGAAATAAATTAAAAGTTTAATAAATTACTTAATATATTCAATTATTAGTACAAAACTAAACTGAATTTTTAAAACTATTGGTATAGTTTGATTTGTTGCTCTGAAAAATAAAATTGGCCTAGAAGTAATCAAATTTTATTTTCCTGAAGAATCATCAGATACTTCATTGCTACAATGCACTCCACATTACATAGATATATTTTGTAACATTTTTAATTACTATTTTATTTGTAAATCATACATTAAATTTTTAAAATTTTGACAAAGAATCAAAGTAATGGAAAGGTTGTAGAGAATACCTGCTTGATTCTCCTCTAAATAAGGTATATGGCTATAATTTCAAAGTGATAAGAATATAAAGAGAGTTTTTGGAGGAAGTTTTTATGACCTCATTTTTATAACTCATTGGAATGAGCAACAAGGACTTCACAGTAAAAAATGCCTTCCTTTAGCTCTCCTTTATTCTTCTGACTTAGTTTGAGTTTGTTTTCATTTTTGATCCTCAGTAGAAATGGAAATCCACTGTCTTATTCATCAGCTCAATTTTATTCACATCAACTTGAACTACTAAAAAAGTGAAAACTCAATAAAACAACCATTTTTTCTCTCAATGTTTAATTGCCAGTTTGTCTTTTTTTGCAGCTTAAATAAATAGAAGTTCTGTTGCTAAATTCACTGATGTGATTGCTTTTATATAATTATTTGGCTATTCACAACAACCTTGGCCTCCTTTATTCTAGGTCAAATAGTTAAAATTCCATTAACTTTTTTTTTTTCATAGAGATCTTATTTTCAGACCCCTGAATCATCCCTGTGAATGGTCTCTAAATTAGAAAAAAATGATCCTGTCATTTGCAATTATATTAATTCATCCAACCAAACTTTATTTAATGACTATCATAAGCTAGGTATTCTTAATTTGTACAATAGGTTGCTGAACCAAAAGAAGACACCTTTCTCCTAGTCTTGAGGTGTTTGCATTCTATGATGAGAATAATAAAAAAAGTAATAGTTAAACATGTGTATTTAGTATATACTGTTCTGAGCATGCAATTCATATTAACTAATTAATGCTTCACAACAACCCTACGGGGTTGATATTATTATGTGTACTGAAGACAATAAACAGATATACAGATACAATAATAGCAGATAGTAAGAGCATTAAAGAAAACAAAACGGGAATTGGAGTGGGCCTCTCCGATTTGGCTGACCTGAGATAACGTCACTACCGAGGTGACCATCGTTATAACACAAGAATGAATGAAGAGGCCAGCTCTCCCAGCTATGTGTGGAAAGAGAGTCCTGGCACCACAAATTCTCTATGGTGGGAAGGAGTTTCCGAAATGTGAAAAAATGAATCAAGTCCTGTGTGCCTCCACCTGGAAAGATGGTGACTGACGACTCGGAGGTGGACAGTGTGTCAGCTGAGAAATGGTGTTTGGATTTTCTGATTCTAGTGGCAATGAAAAAACACTGAATGGTTTTAGGAACTGGATTAATAAAATTTCTTTTACTTTTTTTTTAAAAAGGTTACCTGGAAAGAGACAAATATAAAGTAAACAAAAGTGCAAACAAATGTAAATTTTGCAGTCACCTGGATATAGATGGTGTTTCATATGTAAATCCACTGTAATAAATGAGATCATTTGAGAGAACATCTAAGTAGAAGGTGAAAAAGACTGAGATTTGAGGGACACTAACATTAGTGGTGGAGAGAGGAAGGGGAATCAACTAAAAAAGGATACAACAAGGTTAAAAGAAAATCAGAAAATTGAATCACAGATGCTAAGTGAAGACAGGGAGTACTTTAACTGTGTTGAATGTCTTTGAGGAGTTGATTAAGATGAAAGCAAAGAGGAAAAAAAAACATTGGACTTTGCAAACTAGCAGTCATGGTGACCTTATTCGAAGACAGTTTTGTGGAGTAGCCAGAATTGAAGATCGATTGGAGTGGGTTGAAGAAAAAATAAGATTCAAAGAGGTTGAAACCATGACTATAAACGGTTCTTATTATTTCTTTTCTAAATTGTATTTTATTGTGCTGAGAACCTTTATCAAGGTATCTACCCTCCTAAAAATTTTAAGGTTATAATACATTTTTGTTGACTATAGGTCTAATGCTGTACATATCTCTAAAGCTTATTCATCTTGTTTAACTGAAATTTCATGCCTATTGACAACTCCTTGTTTCTGGCAACCACCATTTCACCCTTTGATTCTATTAATTTGGCTTTTAGATGATTCATATAGGGGGAATCATACATTGTTTGTCTTTCTGTGGTTGACTTGTTTTAATTAACATAATTTCCTCAAGCTTCATCTGCGTTGTTGCATACTGAAGAATTTCCTTCTTTTTAAGGACAAATTGTATTCCTGTATACGTCATAGCACATTTTCTTTACCTATTCATCTGTTGATGGATGCTTAAAGTATTTATACATCTCGGCTATTGTCAGTGATACTACAATAAATGTAGGAGCACTGATAACTTTTCAAGATCCTGATTTCAATTCTTTTGGATAAATACCCAGAAGTGGGATTGCTGATTCCTATAGTAGTTCTAGTTTTAATTTTTTGAGGAATCTCCACACTGTTTTTTTTATAGCGTCTGTAACATTTTGTATTCCCACTAACAGTGTGCAAGTTTCCAAATCCTCTATATCTTCCATTACACTTCTTGTCTTATTTTTAGTAATAGCCATACTAACAATGTGAGATGATTTCTGATTGTGGTTTTGATTTGCATTTGCCTGATGATTAGAGACAGTGAACATTTTTTCATATACCTATTGGTCATTTGTATGTCTTCCTTGGAAAAATGTCTATTCGGGTCCTTTGTCCATTTTTAGGTGGGCTATTTGTTGTTTTCTATCAAGCTGTAGGAGTTACATATATATATTTGGAAGTTTACTGTCTTATTAGATATGTGAGTTGCAAATATTTCTCCATTCTGTAGGTTGTCTTCTCATTCTGTTGATTGTTTCCTTTGTGTGCAGAAGCTTTTTCAGTTTGATGGGTGCCAAAAATACACAATAGGAAAAGGACGGTCTCTCCAAAAAAGTGCTGCTGGGAAAAAGTGGGTATCCCCATGCAAAAGAATGGAACAGGGCCACAATTTTTTACCACTGAAAAAAGGACCAACTCAAAATCTTTTAAACGAGAACATTACCGCAGATACACCTGTTCCCTCATGTTCACGGCAATAGCGTTACGAATAGCGAAGATACGAAAATAACCTGTGTTTATTATGGAATGAAGGGACAAAGAAACTGTGATATGTGTGTGTGTGTATATATATATATATATACATATGCACACATTTTATATTCAGTCACATAAGACAAGCACATTCTGACATTTGAGACAACATGAATGAAACTTGAGAGCATTATGCTTTGTGAAATAAGTCAGAGAAGAACAGATACTCTCTGATATGTGGAATCTAAACAAACAAAATATAAAACAAACTCCAGGGACATAGAAAAAAATGATCAGATTTGTGGTTAGCAGAGGCAGGGATACAGGTAGGATGAACTGGAGGAAGGTGGTCAAAATGTGCAAACTTCCAGCTACAGGTTAGTGCTAGGGATGCAATGTGCAGTGTGAGGACTATAGTTAATGCTGCTGTGTGGTGTACATGAAAGTTATTAAGTAAACCCTGAGAGTTTTCATCAAAGGAAAAGCATTTTCTTTTTTTTATTGTGTCTATATGAGATGATAAGTGTTACCTAAGCTTACTGTGGTAATTATGTCACAATATCTGTAAGCCAAACCATTATGCTGTATGCTATAAACATACACAGTGAGGTATGTCAATTATATCTCAATAAAACTGGGAAAATCACTTGAAGAGTTAATGTTTTAAAAGACTAGACTTTTACAGTTTCAGGTCTTACATTTAAATCTTTAAATGATTTTCCTAGTTTTATTGAGATATAATTGACATACATCACTAGAAGTCTTGAAGAAAGATAGGGTAAAAGCTTCATGACATTGGCCTTGGCAATGATTTCATTTGATATAACACCAAAGCACAGGCAACAAAATCAAGTGGGACTACATCAAGCTGAATGAGTCTTTAAGAACAGTTTAACATAAAATATTAGGCCCATAATAAAATGGTTTTAAGATTGAGTAAGGACTTCCTTTTTTAATATGTGTGATACTAAAATATATTTATTTGATGTTATTGAACCAGTAAGAAAGTTTAAGCAATATGGAAAAAGAGTTATTTGCAGGAAGAAGTGTTCTATTGTTGCCCTATACAATAGGGAAGCCACAAGCTACATGTGGTTACTTAAATATAAATAGCAAGTGCATTAAATTAAATTAAAATTTTATTTCCAAGTTATACTAGACACATTTTATGTGCTTAAGATCCACATATGTCTAGTGTACACCTACTTAAAGCAGAGAAGTGACTAAATTCATAAAAATACAGTATTGAAACAAAACAAATTTGATTATGTCCAATATGGAATTTATACTAAAAAATCATAAAATGTTTCAAAAGTGCAACCATATGCATATTTGGATAGTAAAATGTTAAAAGACAACCAAGAAAGACAGTTCTGTCTCTTTTTTAAAAAAAATAAGGATACTTCTGCTAGATTACTGAATTGCATGTGATGCCTGCTAAGTCTTTAAATTAGCTTCAGAATGGCAAAGAATATACATATATCTATATAAATACATATGCACACTTGCATGTAGACATGCACACATATAATAAATTGAACCTGTTTGCTAAAGAAGGTACACTTTACTTCTTTTCCTGTGGGGCCTACCCCAAGCAAGGCACTTACCTGCATTCTACTTCTTGACATGCCTGTCTTCCCCCTATGCTACGAGTTTTTTATTCTTTGTTTTCTCAGCACCTAGTATAGCACACAATAGAAGTATAATAATTATAATAAATATGTTTAGGAGTCCTTACTACTTAATTGCAAAATAAAAGTAAAAAATGTGTTGCTCCCTACATGCTGACCATCAACTCAAAAATCTGTTTCTATTTTTATTATTTATGTATACAATAGTGATTAATGTATATTAAGGTTTATTTTTTTATTTTTGTGGTTTTTTTATTACTAAATGAGTATCAGAAATTCTACATTTTACTTGTAACAAGAACAAAATTCTGAAGTGCCCTAAATTAAATTACAGTAGGCTGGAGGGTAGACGGAAGAGGTAATAGATGTTAATCCGTGAACAACTACAGGACCAAACCAACAAAAGATTGCTTACGTTCCTGAGTTCACGCGGGAACTCTGAATTAACTCCTAGGTGGCTATTTCCAAGATGAAAGAGAAGAGTCAGGCACCACTGACCACCAGATGTCCCTGCTTCTTCCTTAGGCATAAGCTTTTCAGATGTGCCCACCACCACGCCATAGGAGCAAATGTTTCCTTGCAAACTCTGTACCTATTCCAGAACTATCCAGCTTTACCTTCCCCAACCTCCTCATCTATAGCCAATGCAAATTCTTTCAAAATGACTTTCACCTTTCTTCACCAACCTGTTTTCATAAAATATCTCTTCAACTCCAGGACCACAGATTAGCCCTGATGCTGATGATTTAGACTTCATACCCCAAGACCTGGCCCATTTCTGGCTAGCATTTGGCTCAATGAACCTTTTATTTTAGAAAAGCTCTTGGCTGTGAAATCTTTTTTGTTTAACACTTGAAAATGACATTCTATATAAATCTATGTTAATTTTACTACATATTCTCTGTTCAATGATATAAGATAACAAAGAGGGGAGAAATAGTTACTTCATTTTTCTTGAATTTGTTGTTGAGAAAATCTTATTAACCAAACAAACAAACCAACAAATAAAAAATAAAATTTTCACGAGCCTGTGTGGTGTAATCAAAAGAGTCTCTTCTAAACATGAATTGTTGAGATCATTGTTGCTCCATATACTAGAAACCTAAACTTTAAGTCAATTGGAAATAAGCTCAAAATAATATAAAATAAAATTCATTCCCCTCATTCTTTTATTTTTGTGCTCTAAAAGATGTTGTTGTCTTAAATTATCATCATTTGCATACAACATTTTTATATTTTCATTTTCTCCACTGCATCGGGTGACTTTGTTTCCTTTGTACACATTTGCCTTGGCATCTGGATTCATGTAAATAAAGGTGAAGGTGAGAAAGGGTAAGAATGTACATTTCCCCTTATTTGTTATGCAAATTTTCAAAATTAAGATTTTTTTTTTTTTTTACTCTCAGGTAGGAGAAAGGAAGGAATGAAATTTTTCAGATATTACAAGACAAGATTAGCCTAGTTGGAATTTTAAAATGCAGCAGCTAGCTGAGTAAAGTGTTTCCTTTCCAAACATTTTACCTCCCTTTGGATGGTGGTGCAGAGGTTGTTTTTGAATAGGAATACAATTGTTGAGTGACAACTGGTTAATTATTATAAATTTAGATATAGTATATATTTTATAGTTACCTGAATCAGTCTGATCATGGACCTAATCTGACTCCTATATTATTGACTTGACTATCATGTGGTTAACAATCTGCCAGTTGAAGAATTTATTACTAGTTTACCCTTTTATTCTTTTTTCCTAGTGAAAACAAAGGCAGAGGTGATGGGTCCTGTTTAGTTATTTTAATCTCTATAGCACAGAGTAGTTGCAAGTTTACGAATAGCAAATTATTAATACTTCACCCCATCCTTGTGCATACTGGACCCTCAAGAAATGTTAGGTGGCATTATCATCATTATCTTTACTCCCAAGATCTAATTGACTAGTTGTAAGCAAAGATATAAAATATATTTACATAAGTATGTATGTATATATACTTACATGGTACAGTGTCATAAAAGGTCCTTGAAATGGTGTTGGGTTTATACTTGACTGTTAAAATGACTATGATATGAAATAAGTTAAAAACAATAAGCTTTAACAAATATAAGATAGACTGTTGTATTAAATTAGAACTCTTAAGATAAAGTATGTTCTATTTAATTGCAATGTAGATTTCAGATATGGAAGTTATAAAAAGTTTCCAAGGTACAGTATGGAGGATTCTTTCTCAATATCTCTGGCATTTTTATGGATGGTTTTATTCTTATTGTTTATGTAATAAGTTTTCCTGCTTTTTCCTGAAAAGTGATTTGTATACTTTGGTTCTTGCAATCAGGAAAATTTTACATGCAATACTATTTTATTATTTAACTTTACCCTAAAAGACTTCTCTCCAGCACAGGTTTTTTCTATAATTCATTTGTATTAATATATACATCATTATATTTTCTCTCATCTTTAAATTAACTAAACTGAGGCAGAGTAGTAAGAAGTTAGGAAAATTCCTTGGCAAGTAGAATGGGGAAAACTTTCTTCACTTCAATGTCTCCATTTAAATTGTACTTGCTTGTTTGTTCTGTTGATTAGTCTCCACTTATAGGTGACATCTATGGTATCTGTCTGTCTCTGCCTGGCTTATTTCACTTAACATAATACTCTCCAGTTCCATCCATGCTGTCGTGAGTGGTATGAGCTCCTTCTTTCTTTCTGCTGCACAGTATTGTATTGTGTAAATGTACCATTGTTTTTTGATCTGCTCATTTACTGATGGGCACTTAGGCTGTTTCCATAAGTAGGCTTGCATTTCAATATGTGATGATGTGTTTTTGGTTGAAAATAATCTGGCTTCATATAAACTAGGGGTAGGAAGAGGGAGGTGTGTTATAATACATTTTAAAGATAATTATCAAAAGTTCTCTATGCTACTATACCAACACTTAAGAAGCGTGAATTTCTTAAAGGCTTGTTGCAACGTGCAATCCCAAATCTTAAATATCATGGAGAATTTTATCTTCCCCAACAACATTATACTTAAATTTTGACTGGACCATTTACTTGTGCATAATTTTGTAACATATTGCATTGCTATTTCATTTTTTAACTTTAGGCAGTGCAATATCATGAATTGGTCATTTGGAAAACATTGTGTCATTGACTTATACATATCTCCATATTTTAACGCAATTCATCGTATCAAAAAATTACAATCATTATTATCACCATTGCTCTCCTCAAAAGAGACTGTAAGTATCGGAAAGCTTTCAATCACCCAGTGACACAAGTTTCACCAAAATCTAATTTTCTCTTGAAAGCTTGAATCTCATTGTTGGCAATAGATATTATAATTTGTTTTAATAATAGACAAACTCATTTCTTTCTTTCTTTTTTAGAAAATTTCCGTTGAATACCCAAGTCTGAATGATTACAGTCTGTCTGCCAGTTGTTTTCTCAAATAAAAATGGTATGCTGTTAAAAAAAAAAAGGCTAATTTAGCTCACAAGTCTCATAATCACAGAGAGCTTATCTTCAAGACAGCTGTCATCCTTATCTATGATCAGAAGTGCTTTATATGCTCTTACCCTTTTGTCCCTCAGAACATTGAAAAAAGAGTATTTACTCAAGGGTTGAGGGTAAGTACAATTATTTTTCCTATTTCAATAAGGACACTTCTAAATGGAACTTTTATTATTATTATTATTATTATTCCTTTTTTAATTTACTGACAGTAAGAACACAAGTACAACTACTACAGGTTGGGGCCACTACCTTGATTTGTATTAAGCCACCAGCAGTTTTATTCACCATTGTTTTTGCTTTATCGGTGCATGTCAACAGAGTGGAAAAGGCAAATAATCTTTTAATATTATTATAGAAGTATTTTGGGGCTTTAGCACATCCTGACCTGGGTCTCTAAGACCACCAGTCAGAGGCAGACTGCACTTCAAGAAGCTCCTCGGTAAGGAAAGTTGTTATAACAGGGATTTCATTTATGCACTAACAATCATAAAGATTTAGTGTTATTGTACTTCATAACCTAAGACGATTTTTAAGAGACTAGGAGAAGGACTATTTCACATCTATAGCGTCTATCACTCCTCTCAAACACACAATCTTTGCAACAGTCTTAAGGATCCATGAGCCCACTTTCATGACTGCTTTTATTCAAGACAGGTTTTGGTACAGTATTTCTTAGTTTTATTAATTGCATAGTTGGGGTACATCTTAGTCTACAGAATAAAGCAGCAGTACTCTATTCATTATTTTATTAATGTTCTTTCCTTTTAAAACTCAAACTACCAGTTGTACAATGAATATGTCAGTAGGTCTCGTGGCAGGGAGCATAGGAAGGAGGGAGAAGATTGTCAAAGCTTAGCTAAAGAGACATTTCATTCTGAGAGCAAACAGAAGGAAGTCGATGACTTAACACACAATTTTATCTCTTTCATCACAAATTTCCCTCAGGCTGACTCTGTTGATCTTTAATTCCAAAATCAGGCAAGTGTAACTGTGCACATAGATTTGTTTGTTTTGCACATGCGTGGCTTACTGGAAATGTCGATACTCAGAAAGACATAAGGTTTATCTAAAATAAAATGTGAGTATTCCTTTCCAATGTAATGCAAAAGAAAAAGGAAAAAATTGAAATAGTTTTTCTCCCCTGTTTAAATATAAAACCATTGAAATTAGTCATAATGATGTATTTATATATACACACCCACGCACTCATACACTTAGGAAGCAACAATTGCTTATAAAATAGTACAGAAGAAAATTCTCTACTAAACATGTTTTTTATTGTTGTTCAAGTAAAGTTGTATCTGTTTTCCCATCACCACTACCCCCTACCGTACCCATCCCCACCTCCCACCCTCAATCCTATCCTCTTTGGCTTTGTCCATGGGCCCTTTATACATGTTCCTTGATGACCCTTCCTTCATTCCCCCCCATTATCCCTCTCCCTCCTCCCCTCTGTTTACTGTCAGTTTGTTATTTCTTTCTATGTCTCCAGTTGTATTTTGCTTGCTTGTTTGATTTGTTGATTAGGTTCCACTTACAGGTGAGATCATACAGTATTTGTCTTTCACCACCTATCGTATTTCATTTAGCATAATGCTCTCCAGGTCCATCCAACTGTTGGGAAGGGCAGGAGCTCCTTCTTTGTTTCTGCTGATTAGTGTTCCATTATGTAAGTGTACTACAGTTTTTTGATCCACTCACTTACTGATGGGCACCTAGGTTGCTTCCAGCACTTGGCTATTATAAATTGTGCTGCTATGAACATTGAGATGCATAGGTTTTTTTGAATTGATGTTTCAGGATTTTTAGGGTAGAATCCCAGCAGTGAAATAGCTGGGTCAAAAGGCAGTTCCATTTTTAGTTTTCTGAGGAAATTCCACACTATTTTCCATAATCAGTACACTAGTCTGTATTCCTACCAACAGTGTACTAGAGTTCCCTTTTTTCCACAACTTCGCCAGCACTTGTTGTCTGTTGATTTTGTCATGATGATCATTCTGACTATGGATAAACATTTTTAATTAGACCATACAACATCTAAATGAAACTCAGTTAACAATATATTCCATTCTGAAGCAAGTAGTTCTATCATTTTACTCTCTCGTTCCCAATTCAGATCTTTATTCGAAGCCCATAATGATCACAATGCAATGTTTTGCCTCAATGGTACTCATGAAATTCCATTGGAACTCATATTCATTCATGAAAGAAATCCCTGAGGGAAAGAGAACACTCCATATGCTATGTACAAAATTTAATGAATGAATGAATATGAGTGAGACAGAATAAAATAAACATACAAACACATAGTAATAGTTAATATTTTTACATTGTCAATTAATTCACAAAAATACATTCATTTGCCTTATATGCAAAACTTGATTCTACTGTTCCAATTATTTTTAACAATTATTTTCCTCTTCTGACCTATATGCATCTCTCCTCCTTTTCCTGTTGAACTAAGTAGCCATGTGTATGAAAATAGCTGTTTGAAAAAAAGCAAATAATTTAAAACTGAAAAAATGTTTACCTTATGTGTAACCACATTCTTAGCTTATTTTTGACTACTCAGGGAAAATAGTAAACAATACTGAAGTTAGCATGAATTGGCAGGTAGACGAAAGAGAAACCAATACATTTTATGCCAGTTATTTTAAGATGTCTTGGGAAATTTGCCAGAAAATTAATCTATTCTTTTTTTTATTCTATAATTTCTTAGCATGATAGTAAAAAAGAACAGTGATAATTTTTCCAGTTATTCTGTGGGTAAATAGAGTTTCCTATTCTAGCATTAAATGAAGAAGATAAAATGAAAGAAACTCAAGTTATGCAGAGAAACAGTCAAATTTACTGCTATTTTTGTTAATGAATTAATTAAGGAAAATGAAAAATTTTGTACTGGCACAGAAGAAAAAAGTGAACAAATGTAAATTTCAATAAGCTAATGTTTGTGTAAGTGGTCATTGTGTTAACATTGAAAACCCATCCTTATCTTGCCCAAACCAGCTTATTTAATTTTAGATTATCACTTAATCTTGACTAGGATTTTTCAAAGTAGAAGCTCATCATTCTTAAATATCCCCCTGAATATCCAGCCCACTCAACTCTATCACACACACCCAAATTTCTGTGAAAGACATTGGATCTGAAACATGAATGATATAGCAGTTATATTACAAAACTGTAGCTAAAGTTGAATTGCATTGTATTAATTTATCTACATGCCTGTAACCTTTATTGCATCAAATGAAACACTACCTAATTATAATATTTGTAGAGAATATTCTGTGTGTCTTTGTTCCTTCTAACTCATTAAATCCCAATAGAAATGCCCAGATCCCCATAAATTCATCACATAAACAATCACCAGATGGTGGATGATTGCAGTACTTTCTAATTTAGCACAAAAGTTTTACAGATATGTCCTATCAAATTTTGTTTTGTTCCATGGAACTTGTTTATTTTAGTATTTAAAACAAATAGCCTATTTTAATTTTATACTTTGGAATTTTTCCTAACCACATCATTTAAAAAATATAATAGTTTATTTAGTTTAGGTTATCTTATTATAATCATAAGAATATTCCACAGTGTGGATTCAAACTATTTTGGCATACGGTTTTAAATATATTTTATTCAGTAAGTATAGTCAGTAGATAGTTTTTTTTTAATCATGTAACATTATGCCAGACACTGGTTCAGATGAGGATATTGAGAATTTTTAAAATTTTTTCAATTACAGTCAACATTCAATATTTTATTAGTTTCAGGTGGACAACATAGTGATGAGACATTTATGTTCCTTACCAAGTGATTACACTGATAAACCTAGTACTCATCAGACAACATTCACAGTTATTACAAAAATTATCAACTATGTCCTCTATGGGATAGTGAGAGTTTTCTTTATTTAAAACTTAAGATACTCTATTCCAAGGTAACTTTGCCCATTAAGTCTGTCTCTTCAAGAAGAATTTGCTTGTATCATAGGTTTTCCCTAGAACTAGTCCTCTAATATATCCATGTTAAAAGTGTTAGTGGTGTGTTGAAAATGTGTCCTCTATTTAATTGCTGAGGTACACTCATCTTTTAGTTGAAGAAATGATGTGTCGTCTGCTTTAAATATACCCTTCTATTGAATTCTGTTTGAAATTTACATGAGAATTTTGTTCACTGTTTCAAGTAGTTGGATAGTAACATTTTATGTCTGAGGTTCATACCTGAGATAAGCATTTTTGTTGTTGTTGTTGTTTTATAGTTATTGATCATTTTATTGTTTTTAACATAAAGGGAAACAAGAGCTTAAGCTATACTCACACAGCTGTCCAAAAATTTTATTGGAATTTATCCTTGTGCACTGACATATTACCATAGATGCAGACAAAAGCATTCCTAGCATAAGCAAAGTAACACAGAGGGATGACCTGTATTCTAGAGTCTATATGCTGCTCTATCCTCCAAAACAGTCTAGCTGAACCAAAAGGGTAAAAATTGCAAAGGAAGGTTCTTGAGATATCTGATGGCAATCATACCTTTAGAGCTCAGTGTGTTAATAGAATTTGGAGGATCAGAGAAGATACCCCACATTATTATTTTGTAGTAATCTGTGGAGACACTGTCATACAATTATAATTTTTATCCTTTTCTTACAGTAAAGGAACACGTGCCCTTGGTTATTTTTGGCCTCTTTGCAGGTCATCACCTCGCCATCATCCTGATGACCGTGAAGATTGTCTACAACAGCCATTACTTTTATGGAGATTATCTTTTTTTTCTTCCTAAGCTAAAGCCAAATGAATAATTGCAAATGAAACAGGTTGTCCAATTTAACTCCTCCAACACAATATGTCTAGGCCTTAAGGAAGAAACACATGTTAATTCGAAGTAATAATTTCTGAGAGTAGAAATAAAAGAGATAGGGATAGGATTTTGCTCCCTGCCCAAACCTCAGTGAGTGGAAATTCAAAGAATCTGTTGCTTATCTTTAATTAACCAAAAGAGGTATCTACTCTGAAATAGTTTATAGCTACCACTTTCCGAATTATATGTTTTATGTAAGAACAAAAGGGTAAGAATGGATATGATATAGCTAGACATAAATTTTAAAAGTATGAGAGGTACCATATAAATGTAATATGAATAAAATGTGTAACCATAAATTGTCATAATTCAACCTGCAACTTGGAATTTGAGTCTTAGTACTTGTAGGATAACAGAAAATAATTTTAAAATATATATAGAAAATATTCCATTTGAAATATATGGTTTATATCTTAAAATATATGATGATTCCTGGTATTAATTTTCTTATACTTTTCTGTTTATTCAATTAACTATTAGAAATTTAGAACTGTGTAATACTGAGATATTAATATTATATTTACCCAATTGCTGTTAAAAGCTGTAATAATAAAACAAATTTTCCCAGTGTTTAAAAATAAAGAGATACATAGGCAAAAATAAACAGAGAATCAAGCAAACATGAAATATTTGCACTTGTATATGTTCTCCTTTCATTCTTTTTTTCTGTTAATGTACCATGATGGCTCCTCTTTATAATTCTTTTATAGAGAATTTTTTTAGGTAGATAATTGATGCAGATATAATGCTAATAAGGGATATCATTAAACTCTACATTTTGGAGTCATCCAAAGATTTTTGAACGAAGGGCCAACAAGGGAAAAATAATATACAGTCTGGCTTATTTAATATACTACATTTTCTTAATTGAGCAATTCAAGTAACATTGTAGTCATAATGTTTGGCTCATGCCCAATTTATAAAAGTTATTTTTTTAAAAGAAACAACCCTATTAATTCAAAACTGCTCTAAACCTGCTAAATGGATACAGCAATAATACTAAGACTAAATTTAAGAATAAACTTAGAATGGCCTAACTTCTATGATAATTAGTGATAAAATGACCTTGCAAATGGACCAGTTTCCATGTAAGCACTTCGACGTGCTCCGGTATCATTACCTCTTATGTGCTACTCATGGGAATCACGAACACAGCCAGAATCTCTAGAACCATCTTGAAGTGTCAAGAAGGACATACAGGTTTTATGGGAATAAGAAATATAATTTATCAACAAACTAACAAAATTGAAATAAATCACCTAGATATATATTATGGTTATAGAGCCAAGGCAGTTTCCCTCTGACTGGCAATGCTGTTGTACATAATTCCTTTTCTGTAGAGCCATTTTCATGCTGCTAAATTCTTACTGAGTTTGCCTCCAGTTAGCATCCTCTGATCATGCCTACTGACATCCCTCTTACAATCCTTTCCTTGTAACTGTTGTACAATGCCATGTTCTCCTTGCTTCTAATTATATGTTTATTCTCTCTCTTTATAACTTACCTTCACCACTCATGGCTTAAGATCTTCTTCAAGGCTCCTATGTATGCATATTTTAGCAATAAATTCATCCAATTAATGTTTCCCAATTAAATATTTTGAGGAAGAAAATTTGCCCTTACCAGATTCTTATTCATAATTAGGTCATTACATATATTTTAGTATGTGAAATATTTTCCTATATATTGTCAGAAGTGGCTTCTGCAATGTTTTACACTGA
Source organism: Mormoops blainvillei (assembly GCA_004026545.1). Classification (NCBI taxonomy): domain Eukaryota; kingdom Metazoa; phylum Chordata; class Mammalia; order Chiroptera; family Mormoopidae; genus Mormoops; species Mormoops blainvillei. Next base: position 71,264 of record PVJD01005390.1, read on the forward strand.
TCCAAGTGTAATGTGCTAGAAATGCTAGCAGAGAAATGCTATTGAAAAGAGGCTACAGTAAGAGTGGGTACCATGCATGGCATATCTAATTCATTTGGATAACTCATAGGAAAAACTGGAAAATATTCTTGTAGTCATAAATTGAGGCCAAAGAGCCAAAGACTTTGAATTTCATACCAAATTTGTATGGCATTACATGGTAGTCAAATTTGTGATATATAAATATTATGATCAGAACTGTGCTTTAAAAAAGTTAACCTGGTAATATAGGTGTGATGGAAAGAATCTAAGGATAGAGAAACCCAGTTAGCACATATCCAAGAGGAATAATAACGTGTGGAATTAGAGGAGTCGTGATTGGATTAGAGAGTTGTGCACTAAGAATACAGATTGACCTCATACATTTGGCAGTGGTAGGGCTTGAGAGAGCAATTTGTGAACAGGAAACATGCTTTATGTGTCTACTGTTCATTCTTTGCTTCTCCTCTAGAAAGCTGTATTTTCTACTGATCTACATACCATACTAAATTAAACAGGCTCCCATATTAAATATGACTCTATTCATATTCAGACAAAATACTAATAAGAAAGTGTTTAGTTTATCCAGATTTCTTGATAAAGACATGTTCCCAAAAAGCTGTATCAATAAAATGACTCAATATTTCCTTTTAGAAAAGTGTAAGTATAACTTGCACTATGGCAAGTAAAGCCATAGCCCTACTTTTCTCAAAAGGCCTAGGTCTCTCCAGACAGGATTGAAAAACTAATGACCTCACTCTTATCTTCAAATTAGGGCACATTCAGATGACAGAAATACCTATGCTACAATTAATGTGTACTTTGAAAAACAATGTATTGTTTAAAAAACATGATGCTAATTAAGATACCTTTTATTTTTTTCTATTTTATCTTGCCAAAATTATCAGCTCTACCCTATCTTTCCAAGTAGCTTAAAAATTCTGTCTTATATAAGAAAGATGTTTTTAAAAATTCAATATTAAGTTCTAAATCTTGGTGAACATTTTGTTGAGCCATATGGATGGCATTGTCACATCTCTGTGATCTGAGTTCATGAAAGAAAAAGCCAGAGCAGAATGCTTTATCAGCTAATCCTCACATTTTACTTTCACACCCATGGGAAATATTTTCATTTGAGATGACAGCTGTAAATTTTTATAATCACCAAGTGATATCTATACTTGCAGTTTGCTGGCCACTTTGTCAGCTGTATTGACATTTGATAGCCAGAATATACCTAAAAGGACTTTTCAGGGAGAATAGTGCTTTTTTTTTCTTCTTTTCTATTGACTTGAAGCCGTCCTGTGGTAGGACACTCCAATTTTGCAGAGCCAGCAGACTGAGCCTTGTCAAGAGTATTTCCACAGCAATCAATTACACCCGTCAACAAGGACATTAAAGTGTGGCCCAGCATGGTAAATAGGACACATTCTTTTCACAGAAACATTGTGTTAACAGCGTCCATAGAAAATTAGAGCTCTCAATATTGCTTTACATTTCCTTTCATAAATTAGGTAATACCAAATCTAACTTCACTTTTACTTCTAGAATAGTTCACCCTCCTTGACACCGAGGAAGAAAAATAATATTTCTGTTAGTCGGCTTTCAAGTTTTATCTCAGCAGGTATTCTGAAACTTACTGTGTACTATTTATATTTAGGTACTTTTTTAGACGAAGTGTGAGGAAGAGATACAAATATAATTCCTACCTTTAAATAACGTTGGATTCTTTAGCAAGTATTTTGTCCCAGTCTCTCTTTGTCTGTTTATCCTTGTAACAAAGATTTTCACAGAGCAAAAGTATATCATTTTCTTGAGGTCTGATTTTTGAACTTTTACTTTTATGATTCATGATTTTAGTGTCAAGTCTAAGAAATGTTGTCTACTCTAAGTCCTGAAGGTTTTCCTCTATGTTTCTTTTCTAAACATTACACTTTGACTTACATTTAGCTTCATGAGCTATTTGAATTAATTTTTGTATACAGTATGAGATTTAGGTCAAGGTTCTTCTTCTTTTTAACCTACAGATGTCTGGTTGCTCCAGCACAACTGGTTAAAAAGTCCATCCCTTCCCCCATCACATTGCCTTGTACCTTTGTCAATTGGACATATTTTTGTGACTTTAGTTCTGAATTTTCTATTCTGTTCCATAAATCTATGTATCTCTCACTCTGTAACTACCACACTGTCTTGACTTGTATCTGAAATATTTAGAAAATTCCCCAAGCCCAAAATTCAATAAAATAACAATCCAATTAAAAATAAGAAAATTATTAATGTACATTTCATTTAAGAGAATGTACAAATGACAAGTAAGCACTTGAAATGATGTTTGTCATTATGAAAATGCTAATTAAAACCTCAATAGAGGTCAAATTAAAACCACACATACAGGATAGCTAAAGTTAAAAAAACAAAACAAAATAGTGATAAGGCCAGTGGTGGCAAGAATGCTGAGAAACTGCTGATGGAAATGTAAAATGTTATAGACACACTGGACAAGAGCTTGGAGGTTTCTTTAAAAAAATCTAAAAACAAACTTATATGACCCATAATTGAACTCTTGGCACTTATCCCAGAGAAATGAACACTTATACTCATTTTTGAAAGCTTATATAGTTGCACTTCGATGCCCAGTCGAAAATGGGAAACTACCCAAATGTTTTCTTATGGGTGAATGGTTAAACAAACTGTGGTGTAACCATACCATGGAATACTCCTCGATGATAAAAAAGAAAAAGAACAAACTAACACTACACACACAACTTCAGTAAATATCAAGGGAATTACACTGCATGAAAAAAAATCTGTGAAGGACATACTTTATAACTCTATTTATACAATATTATTAAAATGAAAACTCTATAGAGGTGATGAACAGATTTTTGTTTGCCAGGATTTAGGGATTGAGAGTAGATGAGAAAGGTGATGATGCACAGCTGCAGCTGTAAAGTGGTAGCACCGGGGACGCTGGCGGTAATGGTACAATACTGTGTCTTGAGCTTCAGTTACTTAAATCTGTGCACATAACTTTATTGCAGGGAATCATAAAAACACACGTACACAAGTAAGTGCATGTATAGCTAATTGGTGAAACCTATAGGTTACACCAATACCAATTTCCTGGTTATGATACTGTATTATAGCTTTATAAGATGTTAAAATTGGAAAAGACTTGGTAAAGGGTGCCCAGGACCACCCCGTACATTTCTTTACAATTTCTGTGCATCTACAGTTATTACAAAACAAACATTTAAAAGTATGAGAATAGTAAGAGTCATGTGTCAGTTCAAAAGCAGGCAAAACTAATTGATTCATGTTTATATGTTAGAAAAGTGGCCGTTCCTGAGAAAGGGAGAGTAGGAGTGATAAAGACTAGGAGGGTGTATGGGCTCCTGGATGTTATTTACATTTTGGTGTATGGTAGGTAAAATGCATCCACCCGTACACGTTAGCATACCTCATTTTCTTTTATACGTATATGTTATAGGAATAAAGATAAATACAAACCACTTATATAATTAAAGTAATTGTGGCTGAAAACAGATATATAAATAATGTGAAAAAGACCCAAAAGTAGTGGTACTAGTCATACATGCTAAATTAGCTCTACCAAAGGACAAAAGGGAAGAAAAAGTCTCTGGCACAGTGTTCATGGAAAAGATAAGATTTATGCTGTGTTTAAAAAATTGTAGGATTGCATAGTCAGAGAGCAGAATAAGTTGTAGAAGGACTTAAAATATCTAAAAAGAAGCTTGGGCTGGGATGAAGCTGAGGACCGTATCTCAGAAGTCAGTTACATGTAATGATGACGATAATGGTGACAATGAGGATGATGACAGTGAGAGTATGAGGTGATATTTTAAGAATGTTTAGTTTAACATTTAGTAGATACTTCATGTGATTATTTTCATTTTATTCTCTAAACATGTACATACTATTGTGCAGAGTAACAGTTTACAATACCATTGCACAGGGTGGCCCACTCCCTGCTGAACAGGACTTAACATCAATGGGACTGAAAAGTTCTAGCTGAACTTTGAATGAGTATGATTTAGTTATATATTCCCTAAAATAACACAAAATTTATTCTAGAATAAGTGCATATAAAAAGAGGAACTGGTGATGGAAAGTGACTGCAAAAGGGTGATTCCTGTAAACCTATTTTTTTAATCAATTGAATTTATTGTGGTGACATTGGTTCATAAAACCATACAGATTTCAAATGTACACCTCAGTAAAACATCACCTGCTCGTTTGCACCCTGCATCGTGCGCCTATTATCATAAGCAAAGACTCTTTCCACCCCCACTTCCCCACCTTTGCCCCCCTCCACCTGGCCTCTCCAGTATTTTCCCTATGGTCATTACCACACCGTTTTCTGTGTCTATGTGTTATGTATATATATATATTTTGGCCAATCCCTTCAACTTCTTTCATTAATTCCCACCACCACCTCCCCTCTGACAGCTGTCAGTCTGTTCCAAGTATCCATATCTCTGTTTCTATTTCATTAGATCCCACCTATAAGTGAGATCATATGATGTTTGTCCTTCTCTGACTAGCTTATTTCACTTACATAATAATCTCCAGATCCATCCATGCTGTCACAGAAGGTAAGTTTTGTTTGTTTGTTTGTTTGTTTTGAAATAGTTGGACAGTATTCCATTGTAAATGTCCACAGTTGTTTTTTTTTTTAAGCCACTCATCAAAACCACCCACAAAATAAAAAGGGAACCCACTAAATGGGAGAATACATTTGCCAAAGGCATATCTGATAAGAGGTCAATTTCCAAAATATATAACGAACATATACAACTCAATACCAGGAAGACAAACAGCCCAATTTAAAAATGGGCAAAGAAGCTGAGTAGATACTTCTCCAAAGAGGACATAGTACAGATGACCCATAGACACATGAAAAAAAGCTCAATGTCACTAATCATCAGAGAGATGAAAATTAAAACCACAACGAGATATCACCTCACCCCTGCCAGAATGGCTATCATCAATAAATCAACAAACAAGAAGTACTGGCAAGGATGTAGAGAAAAGGGAATCCTAGTGCAAATTTTTTTTTAGAAAGAATGTGTTTCTTACGTGGTTGCTGCTACTTAAATTGGGAGTAATTTGAAAGAGTTACTCAAGCTTTATGAACATTGATATGTATATATACAAAATTGAGGAAAGACAATATACTTTAAAGGATTTCTGTGAGGATTAAACAAGATGAAGAATGTAACATACCTCTCATATTCCTGCCTCCTAAAAATGCTCAGTAAATAGAGATTCTCTGTCTTCATTGTCAGTAGCTTTTTTACCTGCATGCTCACCAGACAGATATCTACTCTTAGAAATCCCTGATTATTGTCCAAAGAGCCACTACCAAAATGTTGTGCAAAAAACTAATGTTTTATTGCCCCAAATATGGAGACTTTGGTAAAAGAGTGTTATGGGCTGAATGTTTGTGTCTTCCACAAAATTCGTATGTTAAAGTCTTCAACTCCAAGGTGATGAAATTTGGTTGTATGGTCTTTGAGGGGTAATTACTGTTTTACCATGTATATAATGTGTGCTTTTTTGCTCAAATTTTTTAGGGAAAAGTAAGGATATGCATTATAATGATTACATACCATGGATATAATAATGGGTATAATAATCTCATGTATAATGAGCACAGAAATGTTAGCATGCATTATATATGGCAAAATACATACATTTAGATGAGCTCATGAGAGTGGGGGCCCTTTGATGGTATTAGTGTTGTTATAAGAAGAAGAGAGGTCAAAGTTCATTCTCTCTCTCTCCCTCTCTCTCTCTCGTTCAATATAAATATATAGATAACTGCAATGTGAGGACAAAGCAAAAAGGTAGTCATCAGCAAGCCAGGAAGAGTATCCTCACTAGAAACCAAATTAGCTGACACCTCAGTCAGAGAGTTCCCAGCCTCCACATATGTGAGAAACAAATGTATGTTTTTGAGTCTCACAGTCTATGGTATTTTGTTACAGCAACCTGAGCTGACTATGACAAAAAGACAATAACCTCTTTGAGAAAGTCCCTATACTGTTTTCAGAAGAATTTCTAAAAATTGAATCGTCTAGGCATTGATGCAAGAATATAAGAATAGTAAAATGGACTCTGCAGTTAGGGCTTATCTGATTGGAAAAGGAACTATGTACACAAGTAATACCAGAGAATGAATGGAGAGGAAATAGGATTTTGAGGGAGGTTGGTCCATAAAGCTTTATATAAATGCAATGTTTCACATTAATGACACTGCTTTTAAATCTCTGAGAAATTGCAAGATCAGTGGTGGAGAGATTTTATTTCAGAATGTGGAAGGAGAAAAAATCACAAAGGGGTTTTCTCTAAAATCCCATTGCAATGGCAAGTCATTTTCTTTAATGTTCAATGTTCAGTGGCCTTCTCAGGGTCTACAAACAGGATAAATGGTTCATATTAGTACTGTGAACTTTTTCACTTTTTATTTTTTTATACAGTAAAGAAACTGAACTGAAAACTCTTAAACCCAAGTAAATTTATTCTTAAGTAAATTCTTATTTACTTAGATACCAGACTTTGAGCCAGTTTTCTTACAAGTAAAATATGAATTATAATGGCTACTTTGATACTGGTGCTGTTTTGATAAAATAGAATAATAGATTTAAAGGTCATTGCAAACTCTAATCTACATAATTACATATCATCATCATCATCATCATCATCATCAAGGTGTTTTCTTAGGTCAGGGCACAGGGGTGTCCAACCTGTGGCCTGTGGGCCACATGCAGCTCAGGATAGCTATGAATGTGGCCCAACACAAAATCATAAATTTACTTAAAACCTTTTTTTTTGCTCATCAGTTTTTGTTAGTGTTTGTGTATTTGATGTGTGGCCCAAGACAACTCTTCTTCTTCCAGAGGCCCAGAGACACCAAAAGGTTGGACACCCACTAGTGAAGGAGACCCTTGATCGAATCTTTCCTTTTGGCCTGAAGCTTTCTCTCATTTGTATTTAATGCTGCCCCATTTCACTACATGAACACAGAAATCATGATTTTTGTAAAGTCACATCAAGATCCTTGCATATCTATTTCGGAAAAATAAACAGTCTGCCACTGGAAAATGTGAGTGACCCAGGCCTCTTCAGAAATCCATGGAGGAAAAAAAATCTCACAAGAATTTTGAGCACAGGCAAAATATAAATCTTTACATTATTGTTTTGTGTGAAATACAAGAGGTAATAAAACTTGCCTTTAAATTGTCTTTCAGGCTTCATACATTTTGAAAATATCTCATTTCTTATCCTGCAAATAACTAAATGTATGTTTCTTACTCTAATGACATTAATTACCTTACATTAGACTACTGAATGTGTTTCACATTAAAATGAACTCATGGTAATTTTATTATGTATAATTAGAATACACTTATTTATTTAATGACTAGAATAAGTGCACTGTCTAGTCCTAATGTATAGTCATTGCTTATAATTTTTAAACAAAAATTCTCTCTGAATTTCAAGTACTTGTATTCTACAATTCTTTAACATGTGCGGAAGCTTATAGAGGCAAAATTCCATTATGATGAAATGCAGTGCTTCCGCACTGCCTTGTTGTTATAGGCTTATCTTATAATGAATCTTTTATTTGGTATCAAGTTTTAAGTCAGCAGAATTAGAGGGGAATTTGAATAGACGCCCAGATTTTCTAATTCATTAGAACAGGAGAAAAAAAGCTTTAAACTCAGCAAGGGAAAAGGGGAAAACTTTACTGTCATCCCAATGCAGTGAACCAGAGACATAATTCTCTCTTTGCTACAGTTTCCACCTCATTCCCCTTCTATCTTTTCTTTTTTCTATTCTCCCTTCTTTTTCCTTACCAGCTTCTTTCCTGCTCACTTTTGGCAAGATCCTGAACATTTAGTTTGAATGAATGAGTGGTTTTAAGGTTGCATGAGGCCTTTGGGGGATGAGATGAAAATACTTAAGATTCAGGGCTATAAAAGTAAATACAGAATTATTTTTAAAGTTAATGAAATGTTTGCTTCAACTTCTTTTGTCTTAACATTTCTGAGCTTGGACCCAACTGACTCACTCTGATAATGCAAATTACACTCATATTTGTTTTGAAAGTGGCTGTTGTGGGCTTGCAGACCATAGGAATCATCCACAGTATAATTTGATTCATTGTAGAGGGTTCAATTCAATCACATTATTGGAGTTCACTCAGTATTGGCCATCTGCCCTTGGTCGAAATAACTTGGTTAAAAGAAACATTTCCCTGTAATGATGTTTGCTACAAATGGGTTTAAGGGAGGGAAGTGCACTCTTAATTATTTATGTGCTTGTTCAATATTTTGTTGTGTTTTGTGTCCTTTATGACAGGGATCATGCATCTAAAATTATGCAAAGCTAAATGAAGTGCTTAAGTAGTTGATATTTGTTTATCGTGTTATTGAAGATAATGCTAATGGATATAATGATAGCGATTACAGTGATGATGATGATGATGATGATGATGATAGCAAAGAAAAATGCAATCCAAACATAAGAGGGAAAACTGACTCTCAATGACCACCTTTTAATGAATAGAAAACATAATAATCTGCTCTGTCTAGATCTGAAAATTCACATTCTTTATATACATTGTTTACAATTTCGAGTTCATGTCAATTTATACCTTATAATTATTGTTTTTTCCAAAATGCCTATTCTAATTTCCTTAATTTGTATATTATTTTCTTAGGGCTACTGGAACAAGTACTACAAACATAAAGTTACAGAAAAAAATTTTTAATGGTCAGGATGCCAAAAGTCCGAAATCAAGATATCACTGGGGCTGATTCTTTCTGGAGATTTAAGGGAGAATCTGTTTTATGTCTCTCTCCTACCTTCTGTTGGTTGCCAACAAACCTTTGCTTCCCCTAAATGGTAGTCTCATCACTGCAATCACTGCCTCCATCATCCTATGGCATTTCTACTGTGTGTCTCGGTGTATCTTGACACGGTATTTGTATAAGAACACTAGTCATTGAATTTAAGCCTACTGCAATCCCACAGAACCTCATCCCGGCTAATTACATCTAAAGACCCTATTTCCAAAGGAGATCATATTCTGAGTTTTCTGGTGGACCCGGATTCTTTAGGGACCCTATTCGATCCAGTTGAATTGGAGATTCTTACGTCCTTTGGATCTCCCCTTTGGAGAGATTACCTAGCTATTAATGATTTTTAAAATTAGCATAATTAATAACAACTCTCAACGTTCTAACCTACATCTGTCCTTACACTATTAATTTTATAGTAATAGATGAAAGAGTTGAAAGGGTAGTATTTATTTGATAGCTTAATATTTTTATTATTATTATTATATACAAATTTAGTTTTTCTATTTGGTAAAACCAGGCTTTATTAATTTAGTAGATATTAATAAGACTACTAGTTTCCATTCACATTTCTAGGTGCTTTGAAACATAGCTATATGTTAGATTCACTTACTGACTTTAACATTCTCAAAATAAGAATGATATAATTTTCAATATTTTTCAAAACAAATACTACTTATCTTACACAAAGGAGTTTCAATTAACCATTGGGTTAAGTGAGGCATTTATATCAACCCTATTACTATTAATCAGTGGTACCAGGACTAGTATGCATAACTGTAACTTTAAATGTTGCTAAACCATTCTAAGATCTGACTATTAGAATTAGAAAATGAACATACACATGTGTGTGCACATGCGCATACACAATCTTTGTAAAACAGTTTGGATTTTGTCAGTATACGTGTTCATGTGTATGCATTGTATGTGGGAAAACATGCAAAAGAAGGCCTTCACAATCCAGGGACACTGGAAGAAGCCTCAGAAAATCTCTACCAGGGGTGTCCAATCCAGTAAAACATCATCCTTTGGGCGTCTCTGGGCCACTGGAAGAAGAAGAGTTGTCTTGGGCCACACATTAAATACAAAAACACTAATGAAAAACTGATGAGCAAAAAAAAAAGGTTTTAAGTAAATCTACAATTTTTTGTTAGGCCACATTCATAGGCATCCTGGGTCACATGCGGCCCAAGGGCCACGGGTTGGACATCGCTGCCAATTTTCCACCAAACCAAGAATTTTCTGTACAATATCATGGAGATGGCCATGTGCAGGAGTGAGGTCACTCACTATCCCATCAGAATAGCCCATTCCACTTTAGAGAAACCCCCACTGGCACTATCTTCCTGGAATCCTCTTCTTTGGATTCACTCTCTCCTTAGCTCTGCCCTTGAGAGTGAAAAAGGCATTTGGAGACTGAGCAGAAAGAGAGAGAAATGAGTTAAACCTTAGGCTTCTCAGAGATGTGGCAGGAGCATTTCCATGGCCTTAGGAAGTTTCCAGTTTGATGAGGTAACTAAGGGCAGGAAGTTTCCAGCTTGATGAGGTAACTAAGGGCAGGTTCTACTGTAGAAAACTGCTCAGAAGATTGAGTTGTGGACATCCCTTTGGACCCCAAGGTCATCTGTGGGTTGCAGGTAAAAAGTACTTTACAGGTGAGGGAAAAATTCTGATGGGTTTCAGAATAATTCCGTTGTGTGGTGGTAGAGCTCCAAATGATATATTGGATATTTTCATATTAGCTTTTTCCTGTTTCCCCACCTTGCTCCTGCTTTCTAAAGTGACCTTGTATATAAACTACACGAAACCAAGTTCTTGACTCAGGTTCTGCTTTTGTGGCAAACTAATCTGAGATACTATGATCCTTAATTTTATATTAACTTCTTTAATGCTTTATTGCTTTTTATAACCTACCAGTACGTGTTTTACATATTTCCATTCCACTCAACTTAGAACAATATGGTTGCTATGGCTCTGTCTGGAAATCTGCATAAAACCTTTAGAAGTTAGCATGTGCTTTTCCATATTCTCATTTTTCTCACCCAAGGAAAACAAAAAGGTTGATATAGAGGCTGCCCTGTCTGCCTGGGGACCAGAGTGAAGGCCATGTAAAAGAGTGCAGCCGACCACAATGGCCAGGTACCACAGGAGGAAGAAAATCCTTTACCATTCTTTAGTGATTTTTGGTTGTTTGAGACCAGCCTAACCTAGTTTCCCCGGACCGTGAATCCTGTAATTTACTTAGCTATAATTTTACCACGTCTTCACCTCATCATAACAAACTCCATGAGACAGAATACTTTGCATTTCTATTCCTGCTCTATCTACCCCCTATCTAGAACATTCCAAGGCACACAGGACATACACACCTATTTTAAAAGTTAGGCCAAAGCCTAGTCAACTCATTGTCCTTCAAATACAATTGATGAACTTCCGCATATGAAGTGTGATCATGCCACCTTCTACCTCGGAGGTTTTCAACCACTGACAATTTAGCCCTTTTGAGTTGACAGATAAAATACGGGATGCCCAATTAAATTTGAATTTCAGACAAACAACAAGTAATGTAAGACATACTTAAACTGAAAAAATGTTTTTGTCTGAAATCCAAATTTAACTTGTGTTTTTATTTGCTATAGTATTTATCTTTGTTTGCTAAAGCTGGCAACCCTACCCTCAAGTGTAATTTGTCAATGTCTGAAGACATATGACAATACCCACACACAAATAATTAATTGGACCACAATGTCAATACTGCTAAGATTATAAACTTTATGATCTGGGCTGCTTTCCTCTTCCTTTCTGAATATCTGGTTTCTATGCAGTATCTTTTGTCATTTGTCTAAAATACAACGGACTCCAATGAAGCCTTGTGTTCATTTCAGATTTTTATTTGTCCACATTATTCTTATATTGCTTTAACATTAATTATGTTTCCATATGTATTCATAAATAGCATAAAATCAAAGCCCCAAAAGTGTGTAAGATATCTGAAGGCAAACAAAAATCTGTTTTTCTTTTTATCTAAAACATCTAAAACTATGCCCAACACAGATATACACAGATATTTAATGAGTAAGATAATAAATACATAAGAACAAACATGGGAAGAAATATGAATTCCAAGACCACACTAACTTTCTTCTGAGTCTGCCCAGCCAATCACAGGCCACTTCTTGTGGCCTAAGAGATGCAATTACTTTATTGTCATTGAAATGGTCAACAAATGAGAGTCAGTCTTATATGTCCTCTTAAATTTACCTGCTCTATTATCTTTCCTATCTAGAATAACAAGTGTTTAGCATGTTTCCATAACATTGCATACACATTTTCACCTGCTATTATCATTCCAGTAAAAGGAGGTTAATATTAATTATAAGATCTTTAAAAAATGCTTGCCAATATGAATTTTAATTTTTAAAAGCCCATTCAACAGAAATTCATGCAATATTTTAATTAAACAAAGAATAGTATTTAAAAAGTTAAAAATGCATTTTATCTCTAGTCTACACTATTGATGATTTTTTTTTTAGGGGTATTGGGGAAGAGTCTGGCATTTTGCCATTTTAATTTCATTCTTAAGATACATTTTTCTGAGATGAAGCCAAGAATAGTCAAGAGCCTTTTGAGATACTTTTGAGCTTTATCAGCTCACAGAGCGTAACCTTATTCAAGTATAATATTTAAATCTACATATAGATATAGATACATTTACATGTAGTATTAATTCACTTTGTATATATGCTTTAGTCATATATATGCTATGTATTTTATGTTGCTTTTCAGTATTACAGATACTGATATGTACCTTCTATAGTTTGTTTTTAAAAATAATAAGAATAATATAAGCATGAAGGCAACTAATTTTAAAAACAAATATAATGGGAATTTTGCTAACAAATAATACTACTAGAAATTTCTAAGTGTTTTGTGTAAACAAAGATATATAGAGATAAAGAAATATTACTATAAGTAAAATAAATCCACTTTGGATGGAGACCAACAGATACTAATATATTCTTTTTCCTCTCAAAACTGAAACATAGCCATCAAGATGGAATGCTGGAGTGGAAGCTCAAGTGAACAGTTAAGTATTTCTTTAGCAGTAGATAAGAAATTTGAAGTCTATAACATAACAGAGTCATAATGGTAAATAATTATAAACTCCCATATTTTGCACAGAAAAAATATATCAGTCCTACTAATACACTGTGAATTAAAATGAAATTTTCCATTTTGTTTCTTTGTAAATACTTTAGTATGCTTACTTGTAGATTTGCAGGCCTAGATAATACCTTTCTTTTTTTTCTTCACACAATTTTGCTAAACTTTTTCTTTAACATAAAAACACCTATTGGTTAAGCTGAATTCACTCAGACTTTGTGTCCTATAAATAATAATCAAGTCTCATTTACCTCTCTACTTTCATAGTAAATAAACATGTAAAAATAAATATAATTAGTTATATTTTCTCTATGAAAAAATGTATCAAACATTATAATTTTCTGTGATTTGGGAGAAAAGAAAAGATTTCTGCTTCTGGGGAGGTGTGTTGGAATAGACATACTTTTCTATACTCCTCCTGCTAAGTACAAATATAATAACTAGATATTATATGTGAAACAAACAAAGACACTAAAAGGTGGAAAGAAAAAGATAGGCCAGTCAAGGAATTCAAGACTCAAATAATATGTTCATGAGTTCCCTATGTTCCTAGTATTCCAGGCTAGGAAAAAAAAAATGAAATAAGCCAGGTGGTGAAAGACAAATTCCATGTGATCTCACCTATAAGTGGAACCTAACCAACAAAACAAACAAATGAGCAAAATAGAACCAGAGATATGGAAATAAAGAACAAACTGGCAATGACCAGGGGTGAGGGGGTGGATAACAGTGGAAAAAAGGGGAAGGGTAGAGTTAAGGAACATGTATAAAGGACCAATGGACAAAGACAATGGAGAAGGATTGAATGTGGGAGGTGGGGGTTGGGTAGGGCAGGGGAGAGTAATGGAAAAATTGGGACAACTGTAATTGAACAACAGTAAGAAAATTTTTTAAAAAGAAAGTTTTTTGACCCACATATTTAAAAAAAAGACTAGTTTAATTTTTAAAAAGAGAGAAAATGCAAATTACATACAGCAAAAATTTTTAAAGAGAGTTATCACTATGGACCCTACAGATGCCAAAAGGATAATAAGATAATACAACAAATGAGTCTACACACTTAAATTTGACAACTTAGGAAATTTGGACACTTCCTTGAAAAGTACAAATTACCACAATTTACCACATATAAAATAATGTGAATAACACTATAACAAAAGTAAAATAAATCTCCAGGTGTAGCCAGTTCACTGGAAAATTCTTTCAAACCTTTAAAAAAGAATAATATACTAAGTCTTCCAGAAATTAGAAGAATAGGAAACCATTCCCAACTTATCTTGTGAAGATAGTATTACCATGATACCTAATAAAAGATGAAACAGTACAAAAATCAATCAGTAAATAAAACTATAGACCAATATCCATATGAATATAGATACAGAAATCCTTAACAAAATAATAATGAGTAGAATGCAGCAATACATAAAAAGAATCATACACCATGACCAAGTGAAGTTTATTCCAGGGTGCAAGACTGGGTCAGTATTCAAAAATCAGTCAACATACATGGACAACAGCATGGTGATTGCAGGGGGAAGGAGAATAGATGGAGGTGGATGAAAGTGTAGGGGGGATAAATTGTAGTGGAAAAAATACAATAAAAATAAAAAATAAAAATGAAAAATCAGTTAACATAAATGTCATATTAACATGCTGAGAAAAAACACATGATTATATCCATTGATTTTTAAAAGCATTTGACAGAATTCAACATCCATTCATAATTAAAAATCAAACTCTTAGCAAACAAAGAATAGAGAGCACTTTCTAAACTTAATAAAGAACATCTATAAAATTATGGCTAATATTTTGCTTAATGGTGAAAAACTAAATTTTTATCTTCTAAGATAAAAAAGAGAGGTATGCTCACTTTGAGCATTCTATTCAATATAGTGCTAGAAGTTCTAGCTGATTTAATGAGACAAGAAGATAAAA
>PVJD01005390.1:86368-116763 GCA_004026545.1 Mormoops blainvillei
TGTGTGTGTGTGTGTGTGTGTGTGTGTGTGTGTTTATACACACACACATATATTTACAATAAATATATATGTATATATTTTATATATATACATACATATATTGTGTGTATATGTGTGTGTGTATATTTGCAATAAGTACATGAAAACCAAAATTAACATTTATAGTTACCTATATATCCCAAAAAGGACTAGAATGTAGAATATATAAGAAACTCTTGAAACTAAATGGTAAGAGAAAACAAACAAGCTTATAATTAGCAAAGATACAAAGAAATAGTCAAACAAAGAACATATACAGATGGTACTAACTAAGTACATGAAAAGATATTTAACTTTAGTAACCATGAGGGACATACAAATAAAGCTACACATGAGATAATGCTATATACCCATAAGAATTACTAAAATAAAAAACAGCGACAACGTTCAGGGCTAGAGAAAGCATCATACATACATTGCTGGGGGAATATAAAATGGCACAGCTACAATTAAAAAATGGTTTGGAAGCAAAAACAAAACAACAACAAAAAGAAATTAAACATGCATCCACCATGCAAGCCAACAATTGCACTCCTGTACTTTTATTGCAGGGAAATGAAGAGTTACAGATACACAAAAACCTGTCCATGAGTGTTTATAGCATATTCATTCATAATAGAGAAAAACTGAAAACAACCTTATGTCATTCAGTAGTTGAACACTTAAACACTGTAGTTAATTTATACTCAGGAGCAATACTCAGTAATAACAATAATAATAATACAACTATTGATACACTCAAACATCTGAATGAGTCTCCGAGAATTATGCTGAGTGAAAAAATAAAATCTCAAAAGACTATATATTATATAGTTTCATTTATATAGCATTCTTAAAATCATAAATTATAGAAATTATAGAAATGGAGACCCTGTTAGTGGCTGCCATGTGGGCCCTAGGCAGGAGGGAGATGAAAGTATCTATAAAAGGGCAATGGGAAGAATTCTTGTGGTGAAAGAAACATTTTGTATCTTGACTGTGTCTATGTCCATTTCTTGCTTGTGATAGCAAACTACAGTTTTGCAAGGCATTACCATTGGGGAAGCTGAGTAAAATAAATACAGATCCTTACTGCATTATTTCTTACAACCACTTGTGAATCTATAATTACCTCAAAATAAATAGTTTAATTAAAAAACAACCTTAGGTTTGAAATTATCTATAATTCAGTTTCAGTTGCTTGGTTTTATACTAAGTTCAGTGCTCGAATATTTTGCCAAATAATTATGTGAAGCATCTTGAAAAGTCAGTTCATTAAAGTTTAATATATACATATGCAGGCATTTCATATATCACATAGGATACTTTTTATTCATTTACTGATTAACTCTATTTTTTTTTCATAAAATAGATATTTAATCCCAGTCTAGAGATGCTATGCAGAGGAGTGTCCTGCCAGCAGTATATGGTATGGGATGTTGACTAGAATCAGATTATTTTACATTGTATGACCTATTAAAAGCTTTTGATTTTTTTCATTTCTTCTCTCTTTTAAATCCATTACCTTTTCTTTCATCTTTACTTAATTATAATTGACAAATAAAATTTGTATATATTTAAGGTATAGAATGTGATGTATGTATGTGTGTATATATACACATATACATATATGCATATGTATGTATATATACACACATACAGTGTTAAATAATTACCACAATCAAGCTAACTAACATATTCATCACCTCATGTATATACCTTTTGTTGTATGTGGTCAGAATACAAGAGAGCTCCTCTCAGCAAATTACAAATACAACTGATGCTTGAACAAGCATAGGTTAGGGGTGCCTACCCCAGCAAAGTAAAAAATCCACATACAAATTTTGACTACAGTTGTCCCTCAGTACCTGGGGAATTGGTTCCAAAATCTGAGGATGCTCAAGCCCCTTACCTAAAAAAGATGTAGAACAATACATCCGGTTAGCACCCTCGGTCTGTGGTTTCCCAACCATGGATTCCCAACCATTAATCAAAAATACTGTTTTCAATCCATGGTTGTTTGATGAGAATGAAAAACCCAGGGATAGAGAGGGCAACGATATATTTACTGAGAAAAATCTGTGTATGACTGGACCTGGCCAGTTTGAATCTGTATTGTTCAAGGGTCAACTGTATACCCCCTATTATTATTAACTACAATAGCCATATTGCACATTAAGTCTCCAGAACTTATTGGATTCTATTTTAAATTCAATGGAATATCACTGATGAGTCACAAGATTGTAAAGTCTATATGAGAAGACATTTTCTAATATGAAAATATTCAGTCACTTCCCTGAGAGGAGCTAGAGAAATACATAATAAATATAGAGGCTTAAGCTCTATCATGTCTCACTTATTTTGTCAAGGATGACATCCTAACCTGAGTATGCCAGTCCCAGGCTATGGTACATTACCTATGGACTATACACTAAATTCAGTGAGTGGCATTGTCAGTTAGAAGAGGGAGAGATAAGTTTTAAACAATTACTGAGATAAAAATGAGAATAAAAGTGGAAATATAAAAGGTGATTTCTTTTTCTCATAGAGCTGACCTTTTCTCAGGAGTGAGCAAGGCCAGGAAGAGGAATCACACACTCAGTGGGAAAACATGCATAAATATCCCTTTGAACTCACATGTGCACCAAAACAAGGGGGATAACAGGGTAATTAGCTATGTAAATGTACAGGTAAGGAGTTTCAATAACATATATGCATTTATATATATATACACACACATAAAATAAATATATTTTATATATAAATTATATATATATTTCATATATATTATATATTATATATATTATATACATATATATACATATATATATATATATATATATATATATATATATATGACTCCATCGATTAAAATACAATTGAAGAGACTGGGTTTTGAACAAAAAACCTGTATGTGTGATTTTCAGTCCCAACAGGAGGCAATTATAAAGTCTTTACCAGACTGGAAGCACGACCAGTGCCTCACAGTCTCTTATGCCCACCTGCAATTCTACCTCATGCGCTTTCACTCAGGGGCCTCTTTATATGCAGGCTTCTGCTAAGGCTATCTGCAGGGGCCGCTGAGGAGACTCTCTTGGTGGTAGAAAGGAGGGAACTTGAAGACACTTTTCTCCACTCTGACTCTATATAGTCAGTACCTGTCCACTGTGCTGGTCTGTGTCCTTGACCCTTGATCTGAACTCCTTCCCTGTTCTATTTTCCCCCTTAAAATGCTGTGGAATGCTGTTTTATGGGTACAGTGCAACAGGGGAGGAGGTTAGCCTCTTGCTTATACAATCACAGTAAGTGATTAAAGGTTTGATTTTTACTTTCATTTTGGCTGGTTTAATTGGCTATTCTCACACCTGGCAGCTCAGCTCTCTCTTAGCTGAGCAGAGCTGCTGATAAGACTGTTTCATTTTATTCCAGGGAGGTGAATTATCTATCCTAGTTTAGGATGAACTTTCAATGTCTGGGTTTTACTACTTTAAATTGCTTTAAAATGAGTTTGAATCCTCTGGCTCCAACATAGGTGATATTTTATTACTTGATTTATTATAATAAATAATACATTCCCTGTCCCCATCAGTATAATGCTATGATACCATACTTATTATTTCTAATATATAGTAAAATCTTTTAGAATATTGGCTTTAAAGTGAATAGGTGTCGTTTTATTAAGGATTGTATGCAAACTCCATCTAGGAAACCATAAAAAGGATGAATTTTTATGTATTAATACCAATATCTTTTTGTAGAATGACTGCCTGATTATTAGAAATTTTAGAAAATATCAAGTATATTACAAATCCTTCAATAAAATCTTCGTTGCATTATAAAAGGGTATGGGGTATTGCATGGAATATTCAGTTTAGTTTATTTGCTAAATTTATTTGAGCCAGAGAAATATGGTTAGGTCAGAATTTTAGGTCCTATTATATGTACCATATGCTTATATATATTTCTAATGAGAGCTGGTTTTCACTCCATTACTTCACGTAAGAAGGAATTAGACCTTTTATTACATGACTAACATGATTGAGAATTTGTAATATATATTAATATTTTTCCTTCAGTAAAAGGTATTTTATCCCATTTTTCCAAATAATATGGTGCTTGGCAAAATGTTGGTCATCAATAAATATAGATTAAATTAAATAACTTAAAATAAATGAATTTCTGTATTGATTATACCTTGAGACAAAGCAATAAGTAGGGTAGATGTGAGAAACTTGAAATATATAAGAAAAATAATAAAGCGAATTTATAATTCTGACATTGAGTTTCTAAGTCCTCTTAACTAGTGGGAGCAACAAAGAAACATAGCACTTGTAGTCAACAGTAATTAGCTGGTTAGGAGAATATAACAAACACTATATACTTATTTGTTTTGTCTCTTTTTGGAACTCTGATTTCAAAAACATCAGAGTTAGCTGAATATCACTCAAATACTTTAAAACTATAAATTATTTTACCTCTCACTGTGTGCTTTTATATTCATTATTTTACTTGATCATCAAAAGTATGATCTAACTGTAATAGATTCCCTAGTTACAGAGAGCTGAAATACAAGCACTGTAAATCAAAGTGACGTGCTCAGGATACTTGATAATAAATGGCTTAACAGGCACAGGCCCAGATCTCTTCAATCATATTCTGATTTTATTTCTTCAGGACTCAAAATAAAAGAAATTCCGGGCAATAGATGTATTATTGGATTTGTGATAAGCATCCTCTTCAAGCTCCTCTACAAATGGGAACTTAGTGTGGTATCCCAAACGCCAAATTGAGCTCCAATGAAAAGAGCATGTGATGGGAATTCAAACAGAATTGAACCTCCCCACTTCGTGCATGTGTGGCCTCAATTAAAGTATTCTATGTCTATCAACTTCAGTGTATTCATCTGTAAAATGGAATCCTGATGCTTATCTAAGATTTGCAATAGAAAGCCTCAAACTAAAAAGAAGCACAAACCAGTAAGGTTTCTTGCATGCATCATTCTCAAATACCAATGATACTAAAAAAATAATAATAACACAAAATTTTTTTAAAACACACACACATAAACAAACAAACAAAAAACTCTGATAGGAAGATGAAAATGTGAAAACAATGTGAAGTGAAACTCAGTCAGCTTTTTAATCACTTAATTTATCCTACTCTGCAGGTGACATACTAAACAAGGTGCAGGTGTTGACTTTAATGAAACAGGAGTTAACGGTACAGCCCAGTGAGGGCTGAGTGTAATCTCTAAGCAGTGAGGAGTTAGCCAAGTCTTTCACAGGTGGTTAAAGAAAGGAAGCAAACATGTATCACAGTACCCTGGAGACTTGGTACTGCACAGAAAATTATCAAGACAGCAATACCAAAATGGGATTTTTAAAAAGTCTCCTAGAGTCTACACAATTTATCAAAAGTCACAGCTGTGGAGTCTCATTGTTATTTATGCTTCAATGTCTTTATTTCATTCACCTGCAAAATATTTCTATTCACCTTTTCTCACAGGCTTTGAGAAACATAATTCTCTGAACAATACTTTGGAAACTCACAATAATGATAATCTGGCAGTGGTATCAGGTAGAAAGTGAAAAAAATGAAGTGGTTTGAGGCTTGAATAAGTAGAATGAACAGAGAATAATGTTTGAGGCTGGCTATGAAATGTAGCAGAAGTCATAACTAGTATCATTTTGAGTTAGTATAAGTATGGGTTAAATTTGTCATTATGCCACCAAACTAGCTCATGATTTTTAGTGAGTTCAATTTTGCTCCTGTTTACCTGTCCAAAGCAACACACATATCTTTCTCATCTGGTTGACTTTTCATGATCATTCTTTTTGATGAAAGCTTGAAGTATGTTTGCATTCTTTGCTTACTGCCTATTCTTCTTTCTTCTCTCAACTATCTTTAAAGCATATTCCAGTATGGTCATAAGACATGTGCAAATATATTATTTATATAATTTATATATACTTATATTTATTTGCATATATATACATATAATCTAAGCATATCAAGAGATGATAAGCAATGATACTAGTATGATAATTAAGGCAATATTTGCTAACGTCGTTGAGTCCTTTGCTGTATGCACCTAACTCATATTACCATATCTAATCCTCCATCTTATGAAGTGAAAGTTATTACCATTGTATCTTTTGAGATGAGAAATTTGAGGCTTAAAGAGATGCTCAGAGAGTGTTCAAGTTTACGAAACTGGCCATTCCGCACACAGAACAGTTCTTCCTCCAGTTACCATTAATGTGAACCTGGTAATGAAGCCAGCACTCACTAGAACTCAGACTTCGATCACGAGCAGATGTAAGAGGCAGGACATTAAGATTTCCAAAGAGTTTTTAAGAGTGAAAACAAACACACTGATGGGTTTCTTTCTTTCTTTTTTTTCTTTTAGAGACACATCTTCTCAAACTTTCTTGGGACTCCTAATTGTTAAACCCTTACACAAAATCCAGTAGCACAAATTGTTTGCCATGATTGTGCACTACAGTAATCCTTGCTTTTTCACATGTGTAAACTTTGCAGCCTGAATTTCTTACCTCTGGGGGGCCCTTCCATTTCCCTCGTGGCCTACCCACCTTTCAAAGTCTTATTCAAATGTACCAACTCTGTGAAGCTTTATCTAACCCCGAAACATAATTCAACTTAATTCACTTAGAACTACTTAATCAATTTTTCTGATATTATATATCTATTTCCCCAACTGGCTAATAAACTCAGGGAGGACAAGGAATATTTTTGTTCATCTTTACATCCACGTGACTGAGGGGACACAGGTTTAATGAAGAAGCAAGAATGATATTTCAAGGTAGAATCTAGTATATTTCTTGTGAAAAATAGGTGTAAACTCACATCATCATGGGCTCCCTCAGGTGAGAAAAGTGAAATCAGTCTTCTGGTGTTTTTTGTTTGTTTGTTTTTGTTTGTTTATTAAGAACAAGATAGCTCTAATGAAAAGATAATACATTTCTTGAATGGTCTGTTTGCTAGTTTGTGAAGACTGGAGCTTGTACATAACAGGTGACCTAGGAAAATATCTCCTAAATCAGGATTTTAAGATAAATGAGCAAAGATTAAGGCTTTAGTGCTTGCAATTCATGAATATAAAAAAAATCATTAAAACATATAAATTAATAAATGTTAGATTTGTGAAAAGGTTTTAGGAATACTTATTTTCCAATAGTTATAAATTTTTATTTTTCAATATTATAAATTACTTTTAGAGACCTATCAGAAAAATCTTGGAAACAGTAACAATAAGTACTAATTTTCCATAAGCAAATCAAATTGATCCAAGTATATAGGTAACTAAACTCATGTTTCACTAAACAAAAAAGTAGAATTATCAGTAATGAAGAGCTTATAGCCCTATATTTATTAAATGATTTTTGTTTAGTACATGAAAATAACATTACATAAACTGCATTTACCAATGTGTTTGTTATAAACTTGGAGATCTAAGACTATTGTTCAATTGTTTCCCTCTTTCAAGGTGCAATAAAAATCATTAGGTTCATATATAACCATTATATGCCACAGCTCTCTTCTGGGTAGAAATAATTTTAGTACTGAATCTCTTAGCAAATAGTTGGTCATTTATTCTATAGCTCTCACATAAAAATGTCTTATTATTGTCAAAGTTTTGTAAATGTTTTGCAGAATTCAGGTAAAGGTAAGAAATATAATTTAGTTGTATTAGTGGGGTAATATCTGGATTCCTGTGCCTCACGCATTAATGCACAGTTAGTGCACAGCTGGCGAGGGGACTTCATCATGATACAATAAGCTCATGAACTGCAGTAAGACATCTGGCAGTCATCGAAGTTTTCATTATCTCTGAAACATATTGACACGTTTAAATATTGGCCCTGAGATTAACTGCTATCACTTCTAATAAAATATTATTTGGTAAACTCAACTGAATTATTAACATAAATGATAAGAGACACCTTAATGCAGTGTTTAAATGATTGATTTTAGTGGATTATGCTGTCAAAATCTTGAGAGTTTCACAAAGATGTATGTGCTAAATGCTTTTTAACTTGAGATATAAATTTGATGTGACTTGTCTTATTCCTTCAGTATATTTATCAAATTTCGCTTACACTTTCTACAAATACTTTCAAATCTAATTATGTTTCTTCAAAATATCAGTTTCATTGTTCATTGTAGGTTTCTTCAAAATATTATAACCATTTATTTCTCGCAAATATTCATTTCTAACACAGCACATTATTTCATGTAATTTTCCTCATGTATTCATCTATCTCAGAGAAAAACCTCAAGATAAAGAAGACCTTTTCATTCAAATCAATCAACATTTAATAATCTTTCAAGCAGTGCGATAGGGGTTTCATATATGCCCCCTCTCCTCCAGACATGTACCCGAAGCATGTAGAGAACTACTGAAATTTATAATTGGTTGATAATTCAAAAAAGAAATATATTGTATAAAAACTTAATGCACTTAGAAGATAAACTTTCTCCATATTTGGAAATTTCATGACAGTTGACCTTCCTTGTATGCTTCAGGAATGATTTGCACTCAGATCCTGTTATTTTACTGCTAGCCCTCTGTGCTTTTCTTATTCTAACTAAAAAGTATAATAACCTGACTCCTCTGTCAAGTTTTTCAAGAATAGATTGACTTTATTTACCCATTTTGCTTCCTTCACAGGCAGAGAAGCACATCATTAGACAACGAATTGACTAGAGACATCCTCAGGGGCAGGCTTCAGGTACATTTTCTAAATTCAGCTTGGCACACTGTTAGTTTCCTCCTGGTATTCTATCAGTCCGAGGGGCCATGTCTTATTTTTCCCTACTTCAAGAGCATGGTCATTAGCATCTAGCTGTTTTCTATGACTGTCTCAATAACTTAAATTTGTATCCAGAGCAGTTGTAAAACAGGTGTCCCAGTCATCTGTCAGGGTATTGGATGTGCATGTTAGAAACAGGCTCAGACCTTAGCAGGAAAATAAATTTAATTTACCGCTTCCTCAAGATATTTGCAGAACTAAATAGAAACACAACTAGTGCTACTTCTAACGAACACCCCTGTCTTTTTCGGCATATATACACGCTGATAAGGACAGCGCTGCCTTGCCATACCACTAACAGCAAGGTCCTAATCCCACTTCTCCTTAATCTTGAGTCATATGTTGAAGATTGAAAATCCTTGGTAGGTGTATTTCATTGGCCAAACTTAGATAACTATCATAAAGGAAATGAGATTTTAAAAAGGCACAAAATTATAGAATTTTAGAACAGCATGCACAGGGGCTGAATATTCCTTCCAAAACATGTTGTATCTCCTCCCAGAAAATCACTGGAAAGTTTTGTCCAGAATATTAAGAGAATTATCAAGGAAAAGCATGTAATCTTATACAGAAAAGTATCAAAGGGAAGGAATGACCAGGATAAGAGCTATTTCTTCCAACCTGAAGAGAACCTGCTGTAAAAGAGGAGGAATGGTAGCCTAAGGAGGGAAGTCATGAGGGAAAAGGAGAATATCTGATGTTTGTTAGTTAGTGAGTGGACAAGATCTGCTTACAGAAGTAAGTCATGTATCTCAACTGATAGGTACATAGAAGGCAATGAAATGAAAAAAGTTAGTCAATTCTTATATTCAAGAAATTTAAGAATAAAAGTATATGAGATTACCCACTACTTGATTTTTAAGTTAACAATTTTACATATTCAAATTTGCTACTGATTTAAGGGAAAAAAGTGATATAATTAAATTGGCAGGATGAAGTTAGGAGAAGGGGGAAATAGATTAATATAGTCAAAATATATGATATAAAACTGGTAAGTAAAGAAATACAAAAGCATAGTCTAGTTAGCTCTTTATATTTGACTATTGGCACATGGGATCAATCCAGTTTTGTTTAGTTTTATCTCTTCCATAAAAATGCCAATCTTGAATTGTATTTTCTACTCTTTGGTTTTATTTTCAATAATCACTGCAATTTACAAAGTATTTCAAATTTTGTGTCTCATATTTACCTTTGACTTGTATTTGTCTAATTAAGTACATTTTACAATAATTATTTTTTAGAGATTTGACGATAAGTAGTTACTTCATTTTTCTAAAAATGTGTTCCTTTTAGAGACAATCTTAAGAGATATTTTGTTGTCTTCCTTGGCATTATAAAGGTATAAGCCTATATAGTTTTCTAGCTTCTATTGATGCAAATTGTGTGCTACTAGTCCATTCATAATTTAATCTTAGATAAGCAGCCTTTTCCTTGTTTTTAAAAAAATTTCATTATGATGTATCTGACCATACATTTATGTCTTCTTTTCTTTGTAGGTTCACAGTGCAGTTTTGATCAAAGAACTAGTGGGTTTCCTCAACCTTAGAAAATTCTCAGTTAATGACTGACCAAATACAGCTTTTACAATATTTCTTCTCTTCTATTGGGAACTGCTTTACATGTTGGAGAGTATCAATATACCCACAAAATCGTTAAGTATATATACTTATATCTGTGCACACCTACATACATTGAGACACGCACAGTTTACTTTGGTGTAACTCAGGGAAAATATGATTTAATTATACCATGAGACCACATAAATTAATCATTTATTATGTACATATATGTACTGACACACAATGGTGACTTACCTTTGTCTTTATGATCTTCATTTTGACATCTCAGTGCTATAACAATACAACAATTATCTTTCTTCAGTTGACAGAACTGATTATTATCATGATTAATAACCCCCTGTCATTTTTGGATCATTCATGACCATTCATAGTTTACATATTTAAATGCTTTACTTTTATCAATTACTGTTTCATATTATATCAATACCTTTGTACTTGCCAGTAAAATTCATCCATGTTGCTGTTTCCTGTACACTTCTTCAATTGTTGGTCACTTCATGTATTCTTAAAAGAAAAGGGTGCCCTCCTTCTGTAAGATGCAAAAAAGATGATGGATTTCCAAAGGATATTTATAAAATTTGATGTAATGTATCATAAAATCCTGGGTTAAAATTAATTTATAGTTTTGAGAGATAAAAAGAAAACTACAGCACATATTACTCAAAGTTATTTCATTGAAAAAATAAGTATCCATACATTCACATACACATATGTAGGAAGATAGATAAACATAAAAGTATATATATAGAAATACTTATATAGAGATATTTAATATGTGTACTTTATAAAATGTTTTATAATTAATGTAGCCTATGTGTTTAAGTTATAATATGTTGAAAAATCAGTACAATAACTTTCTAGGATTTGAATTATCACCATATTAAAATTTACATTGTTTCCTCCAAGTTGATTAGGTTCTAGTACTACTACATTAATAATTCTAAAGCTTGAGTTGCCCAGTATTGCAAAATGTTGATATCAGTGTTACAATCACAAATTCCTAGACTGGGATTCAGACTGGAAAAGAAGCATATCTTCTCAAAGAATCACATTGCCAATATTAGAAATTTTTTAAACCATAAGCTTTATAGTTAATGAAAATGTCAAATGCTACATGAATAATATGATTTTATTCCTTCTTTTAACTGTAGTTTTGTTATAGATAATGAATAAATAAAATAGTTATTGATTGCCATATCTCCTGATCAGTATTTTTCTTTCTAATGTGTGCATATATTTATATGTGTACATATGATATATTTATATGTGTACATACATATATAACCTTAAATATAAATGTAGGTGTGCATGAACATGTATATATACATGTGCATTTTGTACATGTATACTCGTGCATTTGTATGTTTCTAATCAATGACTGATAAAATTAAATGTTTAAAGTTAATTATCCCTGTTTTTTGTACCATGAAATAATGTATTCTGTAAGTAAAGTAACAATAGTTTGGTTTCACAATACATTAAAGCTATTCTGAGCCATCTTTTATTAAAATCCCTTAGTTTGAGGCTAGCTACTTCATATACATGTATTCTATCATTAGCACAAACAGTTGTGTTCAATTATGTACATGCTAACCATGAACTCTATTCAATAAGTTCTAAAACTCATGTTAAGAATATATTGATATTATCTGCATCTTTGATTGTAGTTCTGCTACCATCCTAACATACATAATAAAAATGATCAGGTATGAAGTTTACTCTACAAGTATGGCCAAGTGTAGCTTTGGAAAAATGCTTAATATCAGCCTATGCAAATCTCCTCTCTAGTTTTTATTTTTTTTAACAGAATATTTGTATAGTGTGTATTCATTTTATTTTACTGAGTGCCTGATATAGGCATACACATGAGCTAATAAGTTTCTAGGTACAGAGTTAAATAAGATAAAGTTTCTAGGCTCAAAATGATGACACATTAATAGAGAACAGAGAAATGTGTACAAATACTTTCTATTCTATAATTGAGCTTTTATCAAAAGGTTTGGGTACACAGAGTATAAAGCATCTCATATAGATCATTGCTATGAACTGAGCTATGTCTTCCCAAATTTAATATGTTGAAACTCTAACTCCCAATGTGGTGGTTTTTGGAGATGAGACCTTTGGGAGCTATTTGGGATTAGGTGAGTTCATGAGCATGGATGGGGCTCCCATGATGAGATTACTGCCCTTCTTATTGTTTATTCTATTATAGTTGTCCTATTTTTTTCCCTTTTCCCCCTCCACCTAGCCCACACCTCTAGCCCATAGTCAATACCTTCTCCATTGTCCATGTCCATGCATCATTCATACATGTCCTTTGACTTGTCTCTTCTCCTTCTTCCACCATTAACCCCTCCCTTCTCCCCTCCTACAGCTATCCACCTGTCCCGTGTTTCCATATCTCTGGTTCTGTTTTTCTCATTATGTTATTTTCTTCATTAGATTCCAGTTACAGGTGAGATCATATGGTATTCACCTGGCATATTTCACTTAGCATAATGTTCTCCAGTTCCATCCATGCTGTTGCAGAAGTAAGGAGTTCCTTCTTTACTTCTGCTGCATAGTATTCCACTTTGTAAATGCAGCACAGTTTTTTAATCCACTTATCTACTGATGGGTAGCTGGGATGTTTCCAACACTTAGGTATTGTAAATAATACTACTATGAATGTAGGGGTGCATGGCTAGAGAAACCATCCTCAAAACGAAAAAGGAACCGATTATAAGGGAGGACACTTTGCTAATGATACATCAGACAAGGGTTTAATCTCCAAAATGTATAAAAACTCATATGACTCAACATCAGAAAAACAAGCAACCTTATTAAAAAATGTGTAAAGGACCTGAATAGACACTTCTGCAAGGAGGACATACAGAGGGCCCATGAAAAGACATTCAGCATCACTAGCCATCAGAGAGGTGCAAATTAAAACCTCAATGAGATAACACCTCACACCTCTCAGAATGGTCATCATAAACAAACCAACAAACAACAAATGCCAGAGAGAATGTGGAGAAAAGGGAACCCTAGTGCACTGTTTGTGGGAATGAAGACTGGTACTGCCACTGTGAAAAACAGTATGAAATATCCTCAAAAAATTAAAAATGGAACTTCCTTATGACCCAGTGATTTCACTGCTGGGAATATACTGTAAGGATTAGTGTCCTTATAAGAAGAGACACCAGAAAGCTAACTCTCGTCTTAACTACACAAAGAAGAGGCCATGTGAGCAAAAGGGTGATGGAGGCCATATGCAGGCCAGGAGAAGTCTTAACCAAGACCCCACCTGATCTTTAAATTGCAGCCTCCAGAACTGAGAAAATAAGTCTCAACTGGTCAAGTCACCCAGTCTATATTTTGTTATGTCTGCATCAGTGTCTAAGACAATCACTAGCAAAAAATATATCATAAACATTATTATTGAAATTTGTATATGAAAACCTAAAGGTTTATAAATCCTTTAAATAACCTCTCTCTTGTCTTTGTCCATTAATTACAGGCCTGTCACTTAAAGGACTAATTACCTACCAGTCCAAAAGAAAATTTATTAGAATCTCAGCCCTAAAAAATGCTTAAACATTACCCTGCTCCTTGTTCCTTTAACATTACTCAAGTCTGAGATTCTTGCTCTCTGCTCTTCCCTGGGGCATTGCTTCTAGGTTTCTACTGATCGATGCCTCACTTCAGTTACCCAGAAACCAAGAGCTCCACTGCAGCACACATTTCTCAAGATGAGGAAAATCTCTTAGTTACTTGTTAGATTACATCTGCTTTTTATTCTTTTTATTAAACATTTTGTTTTAAGAACAAGAGAATCATTGCTCTCTGAAATAGCGAGCCAAAGACTACTTTGTTTTCATCTCTTATATTTAGTCTTAATACCAGAGCCACATTTTATCCTATATTTGGCGTAGTTATCAACACAAGTCACTAGTATTTATAGGTCTCACTGTTCCCATTGCCAACATTTGGTTGTCCAGGCAAATTAATAATATACATAACAGAGCAGAAAAGCATAATATATACCATGTACTGGATACTTCAGCAAGGCACAAAGGTATAAGATTTTTAAAAAGCAACAATTTTTTTAATGTTCAACTACAGTTTTCTCCATTTTCCCCCCAACACTCCTCCCTGCACCATCCAACTCCACTTCCCACCCTTGATCCTACCCAACTTTGACTTTGTCCATGTGTCCTTTATACATGTTCCTTGATGACCCTTCCCCTTTTTCTCCCTGTTATCCCCTCCCCTATCTCCTCTGGTTACTCTCAGTTTGTTCTTTATTTCAATGCCTCTGGTTATATTTTGCTTGCTTGTTTGTTTTGCTGATTAGGTTCCACTTATAGGTGAAATCATATGGTATTTGTCTCTCACTGACTGGCTTATTTCACTTAGCATAATGCTCTCCAGATCCGTCCACACTGTTGTGAAGGGTAGGAGCTCCTTCTTTCTTTCTGCTACACAGTATTCCATTGTGTAAATGTACCATAGTTTTTTGATCCACTCATTTACTGTTGGGCACTTACGTTGCCTCCAACACTTGGCTATTGTAAATTGTGCTGCTATGAACATTGAGGTGTATAGGTTCTTTTGAATTGGTGTTTTGGGATTCTTAGGGTATAATCCCAGCAGCAGAAGCAATGTATTTTTAATGTGTCACAATTTCCTATAATTTAAATTAAGAGAAGTGTGCGATAGAAGATTTCCACCCCCTCCAATATCTGAGATAATTAGAACCTCTGGATTTTGAAGTAGGAATCTAACCTTTAAAGACCCACAAGTATAATATTGTTGGTGGGGCAGGGTGGGGGGATGAGCCTATGGCTAGGAGAGTTGCTGTGTACTGCCACTGTGAATGTGATATTGCAGTGGGCTAAGTATTTTAGTTAGGAGTGTAGATTATAAGTCATCATAGTTAGTGGGATGATCAGTTGTCTTGATTTTCTAACAAATATAGTTTGCTGGCTTTTTACACTTCAGTTCTGAGGCTTAATTTGTATTACCTTGTGGTATTCTATTTTAGATCAGTGATCTTGTTTGGTTATTAAAATATTATATCCATCAATTCTCTAAACATTTTAGTTCAATTCTACTTAATCTATCCTGTTTGAGTCACTATTTTTATTTATACCATATTCAATATTTAGTTCTATTACTTTTTTACTGATGGTGAAATATATATTTGTGATAACTTTCCAGTCTTCACTTAAAGAGCTTCCATATTACTGGGACACGAACACTGAGGAGCCTAAAACAGTATACCTTTTCTTCTCCAAATTAGTTAAAGTCATCAGAATCTAAAAATATATAAATGCAAATTATTTCCATGCAATTTTTATTGGCTAATTGAGATAGTTAATTCATATTTCTAAAAACATATAGGATACTCTGAACTTTATTGTAAAAGTAAAAAGATGTAATAAGTAATTAAAGTTTTAAAAGTTTAGATTTGCTTTAGAAGTTTTCCAATCTGTTACTTCTGTTAGCCTATACCTATTTTCATTGTCAGATAATATAATCTTGGTGTATGCCTGTGTATATTGTGTGCTGTGTTAATTGCCAAAAAGGCCACTAGCTATCTCAGCACAACGGTCATTTATTCACTCAGCAAAAATTTATTGAGTATCAACTATGTGCTAGGCATTATCCCAGTGATTGAGAATATAGAATGAATCAAAGAAATAAAACACATGTCCTCATGGAGTTTGCTTCCTTATGACTAGTGACAGGCAATAAATCAAATTCCTGCCAACCTGTCTCATTTTGTTATAGAAACATTGGTTGACTTGTTCATCTCCCATATGTCTTGCCCCATCAAAACCTGTAAGTCATTCCTCTAATAATATACTATTCAATAAGGCTTTCTGTGAGAACTCTATTTAAAATTCCTTCCCAATCTCACAATTAGCATTGGCAATTTACTTTCCCTGCTTAGTTTCAACATGGTATATTGTAATCTTTCAGAATAGTGTTTATGGTTTCTTCCACCTAGAATGTGAGGTCATCAGGACTTTTTGTTGTTTCTTGCCTTATCCCAGTGTTTTGAATATGTCTGTCACAATACAGGTGCTCACAAATATTTGGTGTATTTTTAATAGACTACATAACAAATAGATTCAGGCATACTGGATCAGAAACTACAAAACGGTCAAAAACTCTGTCTTTGCTTTACTCTCTATCTCTATTTGTATCCCAGTTGTAGTTTATTCTCATAAAAACTCTCTGTATAAGCATCAAACTACTCTCAAGCAGAGCCAAGTCTAAATCATCCTTTAGAGATTGAAATCCTATTGAACAGATAAGTCCTATCTGTGCCAACAACAGTTATCCATTCCCTAAAACACCCCAGAGGTCCACTTCTATGGAAGAGGAGAAAGGGGCAATTCTGAAAAGAAATATCAGGTCAGAAGTGCAAAAACAGCAGAATATATTCTAGCTGAGATCCCAGACCAGGTAAGAAAATTAAAATAAAAACCTAGCTGATTTTTATTGTTTGCTTCTCTTCAGTAGAAAATAATGTCTAGATTTGTTCTCTAAATAATAATGGTCACTGAATAGAATTATCAACCGGGACTATTATTTACTCCTTAACTACAGTGGTTAATACAAATAATTAGAAGAGGGCACTGACAAGGTTATCATTAAAGCTATTCAAAAGTGTATTGTAACAGAGATAAAAGTGCTGTGCTAAGATCCTTGAATTAAAATTTAGAGAAAGTTGATTCATATTTGGGGAAGCCAGATTCTTCAATGTTAGAATTGAGATTTGGCCATAGGCACTGTGAAACCATTTTCTGCTTCACCCATCATTTATTCTAGAGTAAGCATATGTGAAGTAAAGAAATTTGGTATATTTTGAAAATACACCCACAAATAAGAAATATTTTAATATGTATAAAAATATGTACCTGCAAATGGACACATATCAAGTATTAAATGTCTACTAGTTTGTTTTCTATTAAGGGGACCTCCACAAATGAAAACAGGACTAACTTTGTAACAAACTCAATTAATTTTCTTGCTATAACAATTGCTTTCTTTCTTTTTGTTTTAGAATTACAAATATATGAACATATTTTAAATTTATCAATTCAGATACATAAGTAATTGAGTTATATCAAGATATAAATTAGATTATAGCTTTCATTAACCAATATGCTTTGATGTAACATCTTTCCTTAGTTAAATTTAATCTTTATTTTTATAAAAAATGATGAATTATAAATGACCAAAATAAGGTTATTTTTCTATCTGATTATAAGTGGTGAAGCCTAGTCTATGATCATTGTAACATGCTTTTGATCAGCAAGTATATTACAATGTGATGCTCCTTTCCTAGGCTCTGTCCATGGAGGATCAGGTATTGCCTTAAGAATGGGACCTAGTCAATGCTTACTGACCTGTTGAATGACTCACCTAAACAAAGTCATGCTATTTAGAAAAATGTATTGTATTGTCCTAATTACCACAAGACATCCCCATACCTCAGCAGACTTATAAGATTTAGCTGATATTGAACTTCATTTCATACGTTTGGCTTCAATGAGAATAGTAATGTACTGGGGTCCCCCTAGCACAGCTTGAACTACTTTTTTCTGGGAATTGACTGCTGATGTTCTATCAACAGGGGGTCTATATTTTAAGAGTTTCCACAATGCCTCAACTCATAAAATATAGACATCTTGTTGATTCTCTAATATCATTTTCAGCATCTCATGCCCCAGCCTAAATTTAGTACAGCAGTCTTTTGAAATCAAATATATAAATCTGTTCCACTGATTTGTAAGTTATAACTATATAAACTTTGAGTTTGGAAACCAATAGAAAAGTAAGTTTTGTTATGCATATAAAATGCCCTCAATTCTTTTTTTAAAAAAATTTTAATAATATTACTGGAGCTCCTAAGCATTTATTGTGTAATGAGTAAATGATTACATTTTATTAAAACAAAGGAAATAAACCCTGATGTTCACAGTTTCACACATACTATAGATAAATGTTAGATGCTGATGTTTAACCTGTTTCCAGAGAAGCTTCAAAAAAGCGAAATGCTGGAAAACACTAGGGATAGTTAACAAAAAAGAACAAATGAATACGTACATTATATATGTGTGTATATATATAATTAGTATGTAATATATAATACATATGTTCATACATTATTATGTGCTAGCCTCACTTAAAAATTTACCTATTTTTGAAAAACAACTGTATTAAAATATGATAAAGAGCTACAGATGTAAAAGATACACGCTGTTGTCTCAAATGAACAATTGCTAAAAAATTAGCAGCAACAAATTTAACTTTATCAACACAGTCCCAAAGGAAATGAAGGAGAAATTTCACCTTCATCTAACACTAGCTATATGATTGATATATGGGAGAAAAGAGTCATTCTGTGACAATATAACCTAGTAAGTAAGAATGTAGACAGACTACACATTTCAAGGACTAGAATCAGCCCCTGCTCTCTCAGAGATCTTGAGAATACTTCAATACCTTCAGGGGAAAATGGGAATATTACCTATCTTTTACTGGTGTCGGCTGCACAGGAACTTTGTTTCTTTAATATGACTTTTTCCTCAATTCAAGTCAGCTTTGTCCAATGTGATAGCACCATAACTCACTTGCCCCCTTTCTACCAGACCCCTCTATGTTTGCAACATTACATATCCACTCCCATAATCATCAAGCCTTTCTGTAACAGTAAGAAATGGTGAGCCACCCCACCTTTATTTTGACATTGTTTCTGTAAGTGCAAGCTCTCACTAATATACAGCTTATAGACAAGCAGCATGTTTGTAAAAGAATCCTAAGAACTAACTTCAAAAGGTACACATTCTAAACTTCAGGCATCCCAGCTCTGGGAGATTTGCTGACCTTTAACTGTGGAGCCAGAATTACATGAAACCAAAATGACTAAACCAGGAGAATGCCAACCAGATCATCACTTGCCTTATTGGAATGGACTGTGCTCATTTGCATGTGGAGAACTTTTCAACCCCTTCCCTTGGTCTCTTTGTTCTGTTATCCTCTCCCTCCTTATAAAAAAACCCTCTGCCTTCACAGACATGTGAAGATGGTCTTTGATACAATGAGTATCCCATCTTCCCAGGGAGATGGACTTTGATACATGAGTCCCCCACCATCTAGTAGGCTGGCATCTGAACAAACCACTTACCTTTACATCAGCAGTTGCCCCTCGAGTATTGGCTTTCCGAGAGCGAGGCAGCTCGACCTACATTTAGTTATACTTATGATATCAGGTTTTAGACAGCACCAAACTCTCTTAAGAAAAGCCTCAGGTGTGATGACTGAGGGAAAAAAAGTTTTAAATTAAAGCTCCCAGAAAGAGCAAAAAATGAAAAGACTCAAAAAGAATGAAGAGGAGTTAAGGGAAATGCAAGACAACATGAAACATGATAATATCTGTATAAGAGGGATGCCAGAAGGAAAGGAAAAGGGACACTTGATAGAAAACCTGTTCAAAACACTAATGATGGAAAACTTCCCTACTTTGAGGAGAGAAAAAGTCACACAAGTCCATGAAGCACAGAGGGTCCCAATCAAGAGAAACCCAAAGAGGTCTACTCCAAGGCACATCATAATTAAAATGGCAAGTTTTAAAGACAAAGAGAATCTAAAAGGCACCAAGAGAGAAACAGGAAGTAACATACAAGGGAGCCCCGATAAGGCGAGTAGCTGCCTCCACAACAGAAACACTGCAAGCCAAAAGAGAATAGCAGGAAATATTCCAAATAATGAAAAGCAAAGGCTTGCAACCAAGACTACTCTACCAAGCAAGGCTCTCAATTAAAATGGAAAGTGAAATAAGGAGTTTCCTAGGCAAAAGAAGACTAAAAGAATACAAATCTGCCAAACCAGCATTGCAAAAAATGCTAAAGGGACTACTTTAAGAAGATGAAGAAAAAGTGAGAGAGAGAGTATAACACAGGTACAAAGGGGAAAAATGAATAAGTACCTGTCAATAATGACCTTAAATGTAAATGGATTAAATGTTCCAATCAAAGGATATAGGGGTAGCTAAATGGATAAGAAAATATAACCCACACATATGCTACCTACAAGAGACCCACCTCAGAAGAAAAGACCTATACAGACTGAGAGTAAAGGGTTGGAAAAAACAATTCCAAGCAAATGGACAGAAAACAAAACAAAACAAAACAGGGTAGCAATACTTACATCAGACAAAATAGAGTTCAAAACAAAGTCCATAAAAAGAGACAGAGAAGGACATTTCATAATACTTGAAGAATCCATCAAGAAGATATAAATATTATAAACATATATACACCCAACATAGGAGTACCCAAATATATAAGGAAAATCTTGAAGGAATTCAAGAAAGATATAGAGAGAACACACTTATAGTAGGGGATTTTAATACCCCACTGTCAACAATGGATAGATCTTCCAAAAAAAATATCAATAAGGATATTGTAGAGCTGAATGCTACATTAGATCAAATGGACTTAACTGATATATATAACCTTTCATCCTAAAGAAGCAAAATACACATTCTTTACAAATTCACATGGAACACAGGTAGACCACACGATAGGACACAAAACAAGCCTCAACAAATTCAAGAAAATTATAATCATAACAAGCATTTTCTCAGACCACAGGTGCTTGAAACTAGGAAAAAACCTCCAAGAAAAAACTCAGAAACATTCAAACTCATGGACACTGAATAGCATGCTATTAAAGAATGGATGGATCAATAATGAGATTGAGGAAGACATCAAAAAGTTTCTGGAAAAAGTGAAAATGAACACACAACCACCTAAAACCTGTGGCACACAGCAAAGGCAGTCCTCATAGGGAAGTTCATAGCCATACAGGCCTACCTAAAAATGATAGAAACATTCCAAATAAACAGCCTAATGTTACATCTACAAAAACTGGAAAAACAATAACAAAGCCCAGAGTGAATAGAAGGAAAATAATAACCAAGATCAGAGTAGAATTGAAGGACATGGGGAATAAAAGAACAATTCAAAGGATCAATAAATCCAGGAATGGGTTCTTTGCAAAGATAAACAAAATCAACAAGCCTTTAAGCAGACTCATCAAGAAAAAAGGGAGAGTACCAAATAAATAAAATCAGAAACAAAAGAGGAGAGATCACAACTGATACCACAGAAATACAAAGGACTATAAGAAATTACCAGAAAGAATTATATGGAAAGAAATTTGAAAACCTGGGTGAAATGGACAAATTTCTAGAAAAATATAATCTTCCAAAACTGAATGAAGAAGAAGAAAAAAGACTGACAGCAGCTGGTTAAATTGAAGTAGTAATCAAAGACCTTCAGGCACACAAAAGCCCTGAACCAGTCGTTTTCACAGGGGAATTTTACGAAACATTTAAGGAAGGGCTAACCCCTATCCTTCTCAGACTATTCCAAAAAATCCAAGAACAGGAAGATTCCCAAACTCTTTTTATGAAGCCAAATCATCCTAATCCCAAAACCAGATAAAGACACGACGAAGAAAGAAAACTATAGGCCAATATTGGTGATGAACATGGATGCTAAAATCCTCAACAAAATATTGGCAAACTGCATCCAGCAATACATTAAAAAGATCATCCACCATAATTAAGTGGGATTCATCCCAGGGATGCAAGGATGGTACAATACTCGCAAATCAATGAATGTAATACATCACATAAACAAATGGAAGGACAAAAATCACAAGATCAGATCAATAGATGTGGAAAAAGCATTTGATAAAGTGTACCACTTATTTAAGATAAAAACACTCAGCAAGTGAGAGTAAAGAGGGCACACCTCAGCATAATAAAGGTCATATATGAAAAACCTACTGCCAACATCATACTCAATGGAGAAAAACTAAAAACTTTCCCACTAAGATGGGGAACAAGACAAGGGCTGCCATTTTCACTTCTCTTCAAGATAGTATTGGAAGTCCTGACCACAGCAATCAAACAAGAAAATGAAATAAAAGGCATCCACATTGGAAAGGAGGAAGTAAAACTGTCATTGTTTGTAGAGGACATGATAGAATACATAAACAACCCTATAGACTCCACCAAAAGACTACTCAACCTAATAAGTGAATTTGGCAAAGCAACAGGATACAAAGTCAATATTCAGAAATTGAATGTATTTTTGTACACCAACAATGAAATACCAGAAACAGAAATCAGGAAAAAAATCCCATTTGCTATAACAACGAGAAAAATAAAGTACCTAGGAATAAACCTTCCCAAAGAGGTCTAAGACCTGTATGCAGAAAACTATACAACACTGAAGAAAGAAATTAAGGAAGACACAAATAAATGGAAGCATATGCCGTGTTCATTGATTGGAAGAATTAACATCATCAAAATGTCCATCCTTCCCAAAGCATTTCACAGATTCAATGAAATCCTTATTAAAATACCAATGACATATTTCACAGATATAGAACAAACATTTAAAACATTTATATGAATTCATAAACATCCCTGAATAGCCATAGACATTTTGAAAAAGAAGAGTAAAGTAGGAAGGATCACATTACCTGACATCAAACTATATTATATGGTTGCTGTAATCAAAACAGTCTGATAATGGCAAAGGAACTGACACATAGATCAATGGAACAGAATAGAGAGCATTGAAATAAACCCATGTCTCTACGGTCAATTAATATTCAACAAAGAGGTTAGAAGCACAAAATGGAGTAAAAATAGCCTCTTCAACAAATGGTGTTGGGAGATGTGGTAGCAACACAGAGATAATGAAACTCAACCACCAACTTACACTGTAAACAAAGATAAACTCAAGATGGATAAAAGACTTAAATATAAGTCACAACAACATAAACATCCTAGAGGAGAAAATAGGCAGGAAAATCTCAGATGTTCCATGCAGCAATATTTACACTGATATGTCCCCTAGAGCAATGGACATAGAAGAAAGAATAAACAAACGGGACTTTATCACAGTAAAAAGCTTCTGCACAGCTAAAGAAAACATAATCAAAATGAAAAGGGAACCAACCGTATGGGAAAATATATTTGCCAATGACACCTCAGATAAGGGTTTGATCTCCAGTATATATAAAGAACTTACATGACTCTACTCCAGGAAGACAACCAATCCAATTAAAAAATGGGCAAAGGACCTGAACAGATACTCCTCCAAGGAGGACATACACAGGGCCCAGGGACATGTGAGAGGATTTTCTAGCATCACTAGCCATCAGAGAGATACAAATTAAAACCACAATGAGATATCACTTCACACCAGTCAGAATGGCCATCATAAACAAACCAAGTGCTGGCGAGGTTGTGGAGAAAAGGGAACCCTACGACACTGTTGGTGGGAATGCAGACTGGTGCAGCCAGTGTGGAAAACAGTTTGGGATTTCCTCAAAAAACTAAAAATGGAACTGCCTTTTGACCCGACAATTCTACTGCTGGAATTCTACCGTAAGAATCCCAAAACACCAATTCAAGAGAACTTATGCACCCCAATGTTCATAGCAGCACAATTTACAATAGCCAAGTGCTGGGAGCAGCCTAAGTGCCCATCAATAAATGAATGGATTAAAAAACTATGCTACATTTTCATAATGGAATACTACACAGCAGAAAGGAGGAAAGAGCTACTACCCTTTAGGGCAGCATGGATGCAACTGGAAAGCATTATGCTAAATGTAATAAGCCAGGTAGTGAAAGGTAGATACCATATGATCTCACCTATAAGTGGCACCTAATCAAGGAAACAATCAAGCAAGCAAAAATTAACCAGAGACATTGAAATAAAGAACAAAATGAGAGTAACCGGAGGGGAGAGTACAGGGGGTAGGGGATAACAGGGAAAAGAAGGGGAAGGATCATCAAGGAACATGTATAAAGGTCCCATGGACAAAGCGAAAGAAGGGAAGGATTGAGGGTAGGAGGTAGGGGTGGGTTGGGCAGGGGAAACTTGTGGTGGGAAAATGGAGGCAACTGTACTTGAACAACAATAAAAAGAAAAAAGGAAGAAAAAAAAGAAGAAATTTTAAAAATACTGTAGTGGTTATCACTGGAAAAAAATAAAAATAAATAAAATAAATCACATCAAGAATAAATAAATAAAAATTAACTTTGTAACTTGAAAGTGAAAGGGACTTATCTAAGAAAAAGATCAAACCTATTAACAGTAAAATGACAACAAAGAACTATCAACAACGGAAACACAAAATAAAAATAAAAACAAACTAAGAAAACAACTAGAAGAGGAACAGAATCACAGCAATGGAGATCACATGGAGGGTTATCAATGGGGAGTGGAAGGAGGGAGCAGGGGAAAAAAGGTGCAAGAAATGAGAAGCATAAATGGTAGGTACAAAATCGACAGGGGGAGGTTAAGAATAGCATAGGAAATGGAGAAACCAAAGAACTTATATGTACCACCCATGGACATGAACTAAGGACGAGGGGATGCTGGTTGGAGGGGGCTGCAGGGAGGAGGGTAATAAAGGGGAGGGAAAAAATGGGACAACTCTAATAGCATAATCAATAAAATACTTTAAAAATAAAAACAATAAACTAAAGATAACATATTAACCTCAGTTGTGTTTCTGCCCCAGTCCTTGAAAGTAGAAGGACCCAACTGACCACATTCACAGGAAAGTGGATGGAATGCTATGGCTGATATCAGGACCTGATACAATGATCAGCTACTCCCTACTGTGGCATCAAGCAATCAGTAGAGCTCGCCACACCAATACCATTAGTTACCAGAGTTAATAATTTTTCCCATATGTAATCTGTCTATGCCTAGGAGCCATTGGGGAACCTGGTTTCAGAACATAAGTTTAACGGTGTCTCCAGACTTGATGCCATTTCCTTAAAAAAACTTTACTTTGTTTCCTTCAAATACCTGTTTGTGTTTTATTGGGCATTGATGTTCACAGGCAAACAAACCCCTTTAGTTCTGTAACATTGGTGTGATGAAGATTCAATTATTGGGTTTGTACCTTTAAATGAGATAGCAAATATATAAGCATAACAGTTCTGAATATGATGGAAAATTGAGAGAATACTTGGCCAACTTTTCCCTCTAAAAGGTAATAATATAAATAGGTTGGCAAAAATTACTTTCTTTCAATGTTCAGATATCTGCAGACTTACATCATACTCTCTGCAAAACACTATAACCTACAATCTTTGCCTCAAAACATAAAGGTAGGGAACAAATTATTATATTACAAAAAAACTAATGAGAACACTATAAAAAATCTCATGCATTTCCAAAAATCTGATTTTTAGATGTAAATGTTATATTTACATTCCATTTCATTTTGTTCAAAACAAATTCTTTTGGTAATATGTTGGTTTCTCATTCTTAATGTTTGAAATTTTATTTAGCTAAAAGCCAGCACAGAAACAAAACAAGTTGTTATGCAAAGAATTCATGTATAATTTGAAAACAATCATATTTATATTCATGAGTATTTATTCAGAAAGCTGTCAAAATGAAACTATTCAAAAAATAGAATATATATAATATTTTTTTAATTTGGGGATTCAATCCACATGGATGTAAACGAAAAGATCTGAGTGGTCATATTTTGATTAAGTGGCGTTGATGTATCCAGAATAAGTGAAC
Source organism: Mormoops blainvillei (assembly GCA_004026545.1). NCBI lineage: Eukaryota > Metazoa > Chordata > Mammalia > Chiroptera > Mormoopidae > Mormoops > Mormoops blainvillei. The sequence goes on from PVJD01005390.1 coordinate 112,436, forward strand.
ACTCTGAAAAAAATGTATTTGAATATGTTCAATTAAATTAGTAGTTGTTTTCCACAGATTGAAAACTAGAGGCCTATCAGCTGCAGCCAATACTATGTTTTGTATTGGGTTTACACACAGTTGATTTTGAACATAAATGTCTTTATTTTAAAAGAATTAATTTAAATTAATTATAATTAATTAAAATTAATAAACTCTACTATTTCTTATTGTTTGATACTCAGCCTGAGTCACATATTAGTCACATATATCTAACTAGGCCTTAAATCAAGTAAATCAAGTTAAAATAAATTTTACTGACACTTCATATATATAAGAATTTGTACACTACTATTTTCATTTACCATATACTTTTGATGGATTTTTAAAAATCAGTGTAAATAGGCTACACCTACATATGCATCAGTTTCTTCAGCCCACAATCTATCTTGATTTCTTCCTATTATTTATAAGGAAAAAGTGTCTTCCCCTTCAAAACTGACCTTGTTTCTCTGATATCAACCCATCTTTGTATCCTGTTCCCTCCATTTCCTCCGGGGCTTTCTCTTTCCATGACTGACCTTTCTTCTTATACATTCAATCTTCTCTTTCCCCTGACTCCTTGTTTTCATAATATAAGCTTAACCATCTTATAAACTCTTTAGCCTCTGCATTTCCCTGTACTTTGACTTTTTTCTCTCCTTAATTAACACCTAATCTTCAAATAATATCTGGTAATTTCTACAAAAATGCATGTGTATTATTAAAAAAAATAAATGCCCCAGAAAAGTTCAAAGAAAAAATTTTGAAAATTCATAGTTCCACCAAGCATAGCCATTTAACATTTATATATAAAAATCATATATCCCTGCCTACGAGCATAAGCAAATAAACTTTTAGCAGAAATGGGACCATACTACACACACTGTTTGAAATAGTTAATATACCTTATAATATCAAATATTATTTGACAACTGCAGAAAATTCCTACTGCATACACTATAATCTGGGTTCTGTCAACAACATGCCAGTGAAACTATTCTTACAATGTCACCACTTCTTTTCTAATTTCCCAGTGGAGGGGACACTTTTAAGAATTTCTATCAGTAGCTAGTTTTTATCACTCAATTAGGGGGTTCATGGATGTAAATAAAAAGTTCTGGATGGTTATACAGGGGTCTGGCAAAAACAACCCCCCTTTTTTATGAACTGGTAATCTATACCAAATCTTTTATTACAAAATCATAAGCATGTAATTCCATAACACAACAATATCACACTCAAGCACACCATATGACATTTTAGGTGAAATGTTCAAGCTGCTGTCCATCTAGCGTGAGGCATTCACGTACCCTGCCAGCCACACTCGATGGCTTTACTTTTGCTGGACCCTGTATTTCAGTTAAGTAATGTTAATATATACTGTGTAAATGAACACTATCTGAAAAAATAATTATTTGAATATGTTTAATTAATTTAGTATTTTTTCATAGATTATTTTAGTAGTTGTTTTTCATAGATTATAAAGTAGAGGTCTATCTACAGGCTTTCTTCTTTGCTAGGGCCCCACCTCTTTCTCCCTGATTTTGTGTGACTTCTCTAGCTGACCTGTGCCCTCCCAGCAAACCTAGATAACCCATCCGCATTCATGGTCACCATTACATTTAAAAGTGATTACTCCCAAATGGTTCCCCAATCCAGCCTCCCTTGAATATCAGTTATATTGTGTGTACATGTGTCTATCTGCCTACGTATGTAACTAAGTGTGTAACAGGCCAGGTAACTGAGATTCAATCTAGTAAAAAACAGATGCTTTTCTTACAAAATTGCTTTTCTAGAAGTGTTAGGCCACAGTCTGGGTATCGTTCCCAACTCAGTTCATTCATCTCTTCCCATGTGGTATTTGGATTAGGTTCTGCTTCATAATATGCACACATTTATTCCCTTTTCTCACTGTTTCATTTAGTATAAGTCAACAACATATTTCATTGGGGTCATTGCAAAATCCACCCGAGTCGTCCAGTTACCTCTTGTCTTTTTATATCCACATCCACTCTAGGTACCTCCTCTCCAGAGCCAGCATAACCTTTATGTATTCCTGCTCTTATCTTCATTTCCTTCCTGCCCCGTCTCAGGTCACTTCTGTGCTGCCAAACCTATCCTTTAGCTGCCCTTGATTCTACTTTGCAACCTCATCAGAATTTATACATTCTGTTCTTTCTACCTGGAATAAATAGCCTTCCCTTTTTTGTTCACCTGGTGGTTTCTAAATATTTAAGCTTCATCTGAAATCTTCCCATTCACCATAAAGTAGTGTATTTTTCTAACTTTCTAAAATTAAATTTATTGGGGTGACATTGGTTAATAAGATTTTATATCTTACAACTTTACTGTATTTGTTTATTATTTCTAATATTTTTTGTTAATTCTTTAGGGTTTTCTATATAGAAAATCATGTCATCTGCAAAGAACGATACCTTTACTTCTCCATTCACAATTTGGATGCCTTTTATTTTTTTCCCTTGCCTGATTGCTCTGGCTAGGATCTCCAGGACTGTATCAAATAAGAGTAGTGAGAGTGGGTATCCTTGTCTTGTTCCTGTTTTAGATGAAAAGCTTTCAGTTTTTAATCATTGAGTATGATACTGGCTGAGGGTTTGTCATATATGACCTTTATTATATGGAGGTACTTTCCTTCTATACCTATATTTTATTGAGTGTTTGAATCATAAATGGATGCTGTATGTTATCAAATACTTTTTTCTCCATCTATTGATAAGATCGTGGTGTTTATCCTTTGTTTTGTTAAGGTGATGTATTATATTGATCAATTTGTGTATTTTGAACCATCCTTGTGCCACCTAAAATGAACCTTACTTGATCATGGTGTGTGGTTCTTTAATGTATTGTTCTATTCAATTTGAGAGTATTTTGTTTAGGATTTTTGCATCTGTATTCAGAGATATCAGTGTGTAGTTGTGTGTGTGTATGTGTGTGTGCGCACATTATTCATGTTAAGTTTTGGTATTGGGGGTTATGTTAACTTCTTAAAATGTATTAAGAAGTATTGTCTCTTCTCCAATTTTTGGAAGAGTTTCAGAAGCATGGATATCAAATCTTCTTTGACTGTTTGGTAGAATTTTCTAGTGAAGCCATCTGGTCCTGGGCTTTCATTTTTGGGGGTACTTTTGATGGTTGTTTCAATTTCCTCACTGTTGATTGGTTCAGTGAGGCTTTTCAATTCTTCATGATTCAGTCTAGGAAGTTTTTATATTTCTAGAAGCGTATGCTTTCCTTCTAGGTTACTGAATTTGGAGGCAGAGAGTCTTCCATAGTATTTTAGAATAATCCTTTGTATTTCTGTAATGACTGTAGTAACTTCTCTTTCTTTTCTGTTTTTGCTTATTTGAGTCTTTTGTCTTTTTTTGTTAGTGAGTCAGGCCAGGGATTTGTCAATTTTATTAATCTTTTCAAAGAAATGGTTCTTTGTTGTATTAATTTTTTGTATTGTCTTTTCATTCTCTATTTCATTTAATTCTGCTCTAATTTTTATTGTTTACTTTCTTCTGATCAAATTGGACTGCCTTTGTTCTTCATTTTCTAATTCTTTAAGATACAATGTTAGATTCTTCACTTGAGATTTTTCCTGTTTCTTGGATAGGCTTTTGCTACATCCCTGAAGTTCTGATGTGTCATATTGTCATTCTCATTTGTCTCTGTACCTCTTTTGATCTCAGTATTTATTTCTTCTTTGGCCCAGTCATTTTTTAGTAGCATGTCATTTAACCTCCACATATTTTTCTTTTTTACTTGCTTTTTTGCAGTTGATTTCTGATTTCAAAGAATTTTGGTCAGAGAATATGTTCAGTATGATTTGAATCTTAAATTTGTTGAGGCTACTATTGTGTCCCAACATGTGGTTTATCCTTGTGAATATTCCATGTGCAACAGAGAAGAATGTATAATCTGATATTCTGGCATAAAAAGCTCTATAAATGCCAATTAGGTCCATTTGGTCTAATGTGTCATTTAAGGCCAATATTTCTCTATTGATTTTCTGTTTGGATGATGTATATAAAGCTGTTTGCTTATTTTTTTTTTATATTCCACATATTAGTGAAACCATACGGTATTTGTCTTTGTCTGACTCACATTTTTCACTTAGCAAAATAGCCTCTAGTTCCATCCATGACACTGAAAGTGGTAAGATTTCATTCTTTAAAAAAAAAAATTAAAAGGACTGCATAGCTAACAGCTGCAACAGCAGTCCCTTCCGCAGTTTCTTTTATTGTTCAATTATAGTTACTCTCTCCTGCCTTGTCCACCCCCAACACCTTTAGTCAATCCAC